>DWMG01000718.1:0-17802 GCA_018244855.1 Elbella merops
GCTCACCACCTATTCCATTGTGGGACTTAAAGTAACTGGTGAAACGTGGAGGTGTACTACACTCCTCTGCCTACCCCTTCGGGGATTACAGGCGGAATGTTACGTTAATAACATCAATTATTATTAACAAGAGAAAAAGAACAATACATTAATGAAAAGCTAATAACGATAAAAACCAAACATTTAAGATATTAATGACAAACAATATAAATTATAGCTTATAATATAGAACGATAAAGTTAAAAAATCATTCAATAGATGTAGATTAAAGAACGCTCTAGCACTTTTTATATGAATAGAGACGAACAAGCGTTATGCGTATGATCCTTAATCGTTCCTTTTCATGAAGTATTCAGTTACGCGGATCCCTTTGCCCTGAATACGTTACTTAAAAGGCTTCAATTTGGATACAAGAGATTTACTTTGAATTTGTTAGTACTTTTGTCTCCGTCTCTTGTCTTATTTATGTAGTAATTTTCCATCGTGTGTATGTTTTTGACACATACGTATAATATTATATTTTAAGGGAATAAATCATTTTGTTGATCATTAAGAATAATATTATTTTCACAATGGATTTCGCTGTTATTTCTTAAACTTTGATACTGATTCAAATCGACAGCCACAAATATCATTATATTACATTAACATTATTTATCTATGAAACAAAATGCTTTATGGTACTTTAAGTAACTGTTCGTCTTTTTAAATTTGGAATTCAATTTTCTATTGTACTAATTACCTAGCTGAACCAACCGAATACAATTGTTTATTCTACTAATTATCTATCTCCCTCAATCGTATTCTGTTAATGTCCTACCTGCACTAATCGAACACAATTGTGTATTCTGTTAACTACCGAGCTGCACCAATCGAATAAAATTGCTTATTTTACCAATTACCTGGCGCCAACAAATCCAATAGAATTTTCTATTCTACTAATTACCTATTTGCAACAATCAAATAAAATTATCTATTCCACTAATGCACCTAGATACACCAATCGAATACAACTTTCTGTTCTACTAATTACCTAGCGCCGACAAATCGAATACAATGTCCTATTCTACTATTTACCTAGCTGCACCAATTCCAGTCGCTTGTCAGTGATGAAGTGCCAGGGGAAGGCCTTGCAGAAGCTTGCGACGCCGATACGCAAATCGCCCACGTTGCTGGACGAGGCGACGCTGACGTCATTCACTACTTCGTGGCTGTCGTCCTTAGGTTTTTGATGCAGTGGTATTGCGGTTATTTCATATCTGCAACAAGTTTATAATTCAAGCATTGGCATGTTATTTTCATTTTCCTGCCCTGTTCCCATCTTATTTCAGTCAGGCGTAATTGCATATACTTACTCGTTTTTCTGTATTTGGTAGTAAATTTACAACTAGCCGAGTATAATATGATGTTAGTGGCAGAGCTAGCTTGAAAAATTGCGTTGTAACTTCCAAGTCACCAATGATTCATATAACTTGATAATGTACAGATATCAACAACCCAAAAATAAAAAAGCAACAGGACTTAATAACCACTCGCAATGTTCAGTGTCCTGTCGAAGGAACAGTCTGTTCAGCCTTGCTAAGATTCGTACTGTCATGTATTGTCTCTGTTTTACTCCTTAAATAATAGTAATGATATCCACATTCAAACGCCTTTACATATGTACTTATTTATATATTAGAACTATTTATAACAGAGGATTATTTCAATCCATAACAGATCAGTCGGCTACCTGAATAAACACAAGACAAAGTAAATAACATCACAGAAGTTTTTACTCTGCTGCAGATTTACCTAAATCTCCTGGGATCGTTGGTGTAACTCTTCAATCTTATGTCCGTTTGTGTGTCGTACAGCCGTCTAGCGATGGCTCGCAGGCTACCAACCAATAGGTAGGCGACTGGTTCGCTTTCAGTGGTCAGATGCAATTGTATTCTGCCTTCGTGAGATGACGAACAAACGAACGCTGCCTCATATTCGGTCGACTCATCCTTTAACACGTTATCCTGTTAAGAACGCAAAGCATGAGAAACATTTTCTGGGAAGTCTTGCAATACAAAAATCAAGCGAAGTAGACGTTTTCATAAATAATAAGTCCTAATAAATGTAGGCAAGAATTTTATATCAACTGGAAATGTAACATTCATGTCTAGTTCCAACTCAGCCGCAGCATGACTAATTTCGCTGAAAGTTTTAAGCGTATTTTATGTTAGTTCGCCAGATACTAACATTTTATTTTCAAAGTCTAGATAGCTTCAAAATCTGAAAATTTCATCAGTACGAACGAAAATATACCTTACTTTAAGCATTTTAGTTGGTGTTATCTAAACATATCTATGTTACAATTATTGTTGCTAAGCGCAGAATTTGCTAGTTTCTCTAATGAGTATACATTATTTACTGAATATCTCTTGCTCTGTATTTTTGCAGAGAATACAAAGTTATAATCAAGAAGATACAAACTTGAAAAATCTGTATGACAGCTAAAATGAGCTTTGTTATGTAAACGCTTCAGAACTCGGTTGCCCCAGAACATTTACACGGAATTTAGCATGATTTTGAGAGCATGTTAAACTGCTACTATCGAATCTTCAGCACTCAGTTGAACATTTTCGGACGCTTCAAAGTGAGGCAAAACATCCAAGCGAGGGATCTAATCTCTCTACTCTTTACCTATATCTATACTCTATTTCTATACTTTCTTATCTCACACTCTCAACTTGTGCATACCTATCCCAAGATAAGACAAAAGTAAATAGAGTCACTTTCTAGGTAAGCGTGCTGCATCCTGGACTGCATCTTGCTTTCCATTAGTCAAGATTGCAGTCCAACCTGAGTTTATTACTATTATATTATTATAAAACCTAGTGCTCACCAAAGATGTTTTACTACATAGCAATCTCAACTAATATATTATATACAAAAATGTAATTTTATTTTCCTATATCAGGTTGTCATTTTCCAATCATGATCTTCTACGATTGTTGGTTACGAAGTTAATATGGAGATCAACAACATTTCGTTGCAGTCATTCTTATATTTTACTTACGTGCATGGATCTTATAATTAGGAAAAGTATAGATGAAGCTCACCACAAGGCGCCCTAGTTACAATTAATAGAGAAAATAGATTTACTTACAGTTATCTAAGTTAGCATTTTCACCGTAAAAAAGAACTAACCTGATCATGTAGAACGTCGTGAACACTATCCAGCGTAGTCAGGAATTCTATCAGATTAGTGCCTAAGCATTTGTACGCTCTCTCCAGTCGACAATTGTGCGAGAATGCCGTTAAAATTAAATATTCGCCTAACTTTGCCATGAAGTCCTTAGTGCTAACACCTGAA
This sequence comes from Elbella merops, assembly GCA_018244855.1. Classification (NCBI taxonomy): domain Eukaryota; kingdom Metazoa; phylum Arthropoda; class Insecta; order Lepidoptera; family Hesperiidae; genus Elbella; species Elbella merops. Next base: position 3,347 of record DWMG01000718.1, read on the forward strand.
ACAAATATTTTATATGAAATACTCATTTTCTTTTAAATGACATGCATGTTTAATATTAATAATAATCTTGTACATTTCAGCACCCGTTAGTTCCGAAATAAGACTTTTTGCGCTAAAAGTAAAATCTACCGAAATTCTGCTCTAAAAGTTTACTAGAATTTGATGGAACAATGCTTTTTATTTTAATAGGATAACATAATTTGATATCTTCCTAAAAATACGCGTTCTAATCGGTCCGAATAATTCATAATGGCAAAAGTCATTATCTTTGTAATCAATTCTTTACCTTTATAGTCAAATAATTAATCATTGAAGAATTAATATTTTATCTTGTCATTATTACTTCGATTATTTAAAAAATCCATTACTGAGTTGTCATCTTCTAATAAATATAAACAAATACAAGTATGACAAAACAATTAAACAGGCCTAATTAAATTTAGACTTAAGTCGACCAACTCAAAGAGAATTCTGGAAATTTCTAACAATGGAAAAATCCAATTAGCTGCGCTAGACAAACATTTAAGATACCTATTTCTTTTCCAAAAAGTGAATACAAAAATGGATTCAGATATGAGAAGTCTCATTCAATTTTACTAAATCACCCACTTTACCGTGAAGCCATTACTAATATAAAAGTGCGTAATAATGTACCTAACATAAATGGCTCGCCCATGATCATTAACATTGCCCACAAATGTAAGATGAAAAAAAAAATTCTAAGTAGGTAGGTTACTTGATGCAAAATGAGAACGCCTAGTCACGCCAACAACAAAAGGTAGGGAGTCGGACGGCACCCTTCCCTAATACAAATGAACTTTTGCGACCCAAATGGCACGGCATACCTCAAACGAAAAGCGACGAGTGATTTACTTAATTCAATTAAGTCAAAGAGAGCAAAACATGTGCTAATAGAAAGGAGGGCGTCAAATTTGTCTAAGATGATATATTACTACAGCCGCGTTACATAATAACCATGTAATATCTTTTGAGACTACTTCTGATGACATTAGAATAATATAACAGGAAGGCATCTTCCATTGCTAGGCTTATTCAGAATTAGATAAACAAAACTTATCTCAGCTCTGAGTTTGATTAACAATTTTCTACTCGTTTCACGGTGGCGGCAAAACAAGTTCCTAACAGCGAAGTGAAAAACATTGTCAACGATCAACTGAACTTTAGAAACGTCGAACTTTCCCACGGTTTCGTTCCCTTTGTTACTGTCACTTTTGTTCTCGGGGAAAACAGAAAAAAATGTTTGCTCTTCTTCTTGAACTGCTCTGTGGAGTTAGTTTCCAAGATCCTCTCAAAGATTCGGGTCAGACCCTTTTCTTCAAAAGAAAAGTTTATTTTAAAGAAAGTAAAAACTAAATTAGCCTATCCCTTTCAGAGTTCAAATTCTCTAGGAGATGAAAGTTTTTGTTAACGATTTGGAGATTGGTAAGAAAACTATACGTTTATGCATCTAGATTGTTTGGAGAATTCCTGAAAAATGATCTTGTAGAGAACGGTATTGTGAAGGCTCGATACTATATAAATTTTAATCTTAAAAATATTCACAGTAAATATTTAAATTTAAAGCATATTTGATGATAATGTTTCCAGTTCCTTAGTTCGTCAAGTACAGGAGAAATAATAAAAACGCAATCATGGAAAGTACATGTAATATTTTAATAAAAGTGTTTAAATATTAAATCTCAGTATCTAAAATTCTACTTACATATAGAACAAACCGCACTCTTTTATTACGTAAACGAGTATACTCCATCAGCGTGATTAAGCTTATCAATTATATTTCCAACCCCGTGTACAATATACCTGTTTGTTACCTGTAAATCTAGGTTGAATTTTCTAGAACAATTCGCTTTATCCATTAGAATACTTTCCTGATTTCTATTATTTAAGTACGGTAAAAGTTCAGAAGTACTAACATAATAAGGAATGATCTCTTTTATGCAAATTATGTTTTGACCAGCCAGTAAACTATGAGATATTTTATACTCACTATCAGTTGCGCGAACTGCATCGTAAATTTCTTGTAAATATGCATAGTTTCTGCAAGTCCTCACGTCGTCTGGTAGTCTTCGCCTGTGAAAGAATATATCTATTTCAATAGGCTATACATAAAAAACTGGGTCGTAACTGATTAAAAGTTTACTACACTTCTTCACCTACCCCTTCGGGGATAACAGGGAGAAGTTGCGTTTTTTTAAACGTAAAAAATTCAATCTCGTGTGAGATTGGAGGGTGTGGGAGGGGAGTTGAGCAAAATCTTACGAAATCTCACCAGATGGGGCGGGGGCACAAAGAATTCTAAAATCACCTCACGCGATTTATAGCTGGCCCTGACATAGTACAATATCTCTACTAATGTTATTGAAGAGTAAGCAAGAGATTACGAGATCGTTTGCTTACAAAATTGTCTTGTGCCTCAAGAAAGTTTTAAACAGATTTTATTTCAAAATTCATGGTATACTTAATCTAACTTAAGGTAAAACTATCTCTTGATACAGTCACCTTTGCATTGGCAAATAAAATATTAAATGCAAAATTAAATTGGCTTATACTGATAAGTAGGTATGTTGATTGAGCATCATAAAAAACATCACACAATCTGAATCCATAGCACGTAGGTTTTCATTCATGACTGCAATGGATGCCTTTATGGATCACTATTGTCTATGTCACGTTCAACGGATACTGTTTGTAGCACTGTGTATTCACGGCACATCACTTCGAGTACCTACATCCGAATCCATGGCCAATGTCAACGATCTAATAGATTTATTATTAGGATCGCAAATTGTTCGCAAATAACTCTGAAATATTTTGCAAGTATTAAGTATAATACATATAAGGTTCGTTAATTGTATCTCTGATTATTTTATATTATAACTTTATAATATAACGTAACGTCACAACTGTAATGACCGAAGGGGTAGGCAGAGGAGTGTAGTACACTTCTACGTGTCACCATTTATATATAGTTTCACCTTACTTTATAATATGATAGCCCAAAATCATCATAAACCTACATATTTCAGTTGAAACTTTACTTTTTCAACTTTAGTAACCAGTCCATCTCGCGCACTCACAAATGGTCACTACAGTCCATGTTTTTTTATTAATTATTGATATTGGGTTCTAAATGTCTTGCAGGAGTAGCGAAAACTAAAGAATTCCAATTGACCATCTTGGACAGATTGTAAAAATAAATACAACAGGTCATTTTGTGAGGTATTCGGATATTAATATATTTCTTGTAACATTTATTATGTTAAGAAATTAATATAACTATTTTCGATACCATTGGTACTATAATGAATAGAAACACTCAAGGAAAAACATGGAAAAATGCCAAAAGTAATTAAATTATTTTATGAAATACAAAGATAAAAATTATATGCGCAATAAAATAGGAATACCCTAATAAATATCTATACTCATTTCTCAATGTATACTTATGAGGAAAAATTTCCAACATTCATTCATCTCCCTCACCAAAATCCGTATCATTTATACGACTAAATCTGGAGATCTCGGTAATTAGATATAATCCGGCGGGCAGTGAAAGATAATTAGAGGGAAGGTTAATAGCGCGACCAACGTTTATTACTACTCACAGGCAGTTGTATTTGTCGTAATGCTCGGATTGGTTCTTGGTCAGTGACGTCACCGCAGCGTGGAGGCACTCGTTCTGAAACAAAAAACGAATTTTGTTAATGTACAATCACGCTGGTGTTTCTCCGAAGGGGTAGACAGTCGAGTGTGGTACTCCTAAGTCTTACTATTTATGTTATACGTACGTTCTACGGAATAGGTGGTGAGCCTATTGCTATAGACCGGACACTTACCCGAACTCCGGGCTACTCTAAAAAATTTTAATTTAGCAAAACTCAATAATGCTCAATCCGGAGATTGAACCGCAAGACTTTTGAATCAGCAGTTACGCCTGCAACCACTACACCAAGGCAAGGCAAGGCAGTCAATTACGTTATTCTACTGTTTTTCTTAGAATGTCTACGTATATACATATATATCGTATTGTTTTTTAAGAGTTCGTACTATTTTTCTTTTCTCTCCGTTATTATTTAAGTGCAGCTCCATTGAAGACATTTCCTGCTAGACAATTTGCAGAGGCTCAAAGCACACTTCACCGTCGCTTTTAAATTGTAGCAAATATGGGACAGCAATTTACTTGGAAGTTGTGAAACACAGTTTCATATAAATATACTGAAATCATTTCGTAACAATCCAGATATACGGATATACGTATTTTAATATGAAATCAGCTTAATGATAAAGTTCAATGTTGAAACGTGGGAGTGTACCACACTCCTCTGCCTACCCCTTCGGGGATTACAGGCGTGATTTTACGATAAAAATTAGTGTGATGACAGAATCATTATACAATTAAATAGATAGCCTACGTTTTCGCATAACATATATATCTCCGACATGTTCAACATGTCCTCGTTACCTTAATGTCTGATGTCTTGCAAAGAGGCTTATTGACTAACGCCACTAACTTAGCCATAATTAGAGCAGGTAAGGCTTAATGGATAATTTTTATCAATACTTATACACTATTTCAGTACGATTTTTGATGCCGTAAATGGATAAATATTAAAAAAAAAACAGAAAAATGGATGAAGACATACTGGACAAATATCCGAAAATAGAATCGAATCGAATCGAATCGAAAAGACTTGAATCCCTAAACACCATTCAAATGCGCTCGGGAATCAAAGCCAGAACATTTTAAGCAGCATCGATCTAGTCATTATTGAATAATCGGGGCTATCTTTTCGCTTCAACAAATCCCTGGACGTTACAAATCGTGGAAATATAGAACTCTGAGGTGTTGGAGCGCGTAGTACTTTACGAATGAGTACCGGCAACCAACTATATCTTGCTTTCATTCCAATACATTTTTCCAATACATTCCAATACAATTTTTGTGTTATATGGAATTTACACATATACACAACGTTTATATAAGTGTGTGGAAATGCGACCAAACATTTCACTGAAAATCTTACATACATACGCGTCTTCTTCTTGCAGACCTGCCGTGCTTATTTCACATACACGCACGCCCGTTTCGAAGATTTCTGGACCCCGGCCTTTCAGAACGTGACCTATTTGGTCAAGATATGTAAGCCTCAAAAGTCTTACACTGCCTTATTTTCAACATCCTTAAAATTCTCAAAACGGAGACCTTAAACTTAAGTGGACAAAGGCAATACAAGCTGATGTAATAAGAAATTATGGCAGTTTAAAAACGGGTTGCAATAAAAATGCGCAATAATATATCACGAATACGTATTGGCAACCTGCCAGATGTGAGATTGAGCTGTCGATGATTATAAATTTCGACACGTGTCTGAAAAAGGAATATTTTATCTGAATGTAGGTACCTATGTCTTTCGTGTCCCTTTTTGCAACCTTTCATTTAATACATTTAGGTTGTTAGTAAAAAACATTTCAATATTTAATGTACATTTATTTCGTTATGGTTTCAGTTAAAAAACGTAACACCACGCCTGTAATCCCCGAAGGGGTAGGCAGAGGAGTGTAGTACACCCCCACGTTCCACCAGTTACGTTTAAGTCCCACAATGGAATAGGTGGTGAGCCTATTGCCATAGACCAGGCACACGTCCAGACTCCGAGTCACTACTTGCAAACCTAACTTGCGTCTGCATGTAGCGATCTTTTTATACATTGTTTGGGACTGTGTAAAAGAATTTTTAAGACGAAGTTAATCCGCGACGTACTGAACTGTTATATGTATTTCAAGTATTACTTAAGCCGACTACGGATAAAAAGCCCCACAAATACGCTGTCCAAGCGAAGGTGACGCAACTTGCAGGAAATATTAGAATCGCGAGATAGTATTTTCGTCGTATGGTAAATGTCCAGCTCGGTCAAGACATATTGAATAGAAAATAATAAACAATTCAACATCGTTACCCTTGTTACCCTTGGTGCAATTGATGAAATTTAACACTTCAAATTATTCGTACTATTTCACGATATGTTTAGAATTAATTATAATATATAGTGACTTAACAGTGACTCTATGCTGTGACTGTCAATGTTTCATAATCACGTTCCATCATATTTTTCAAAAATTGAATAAAAAAATACAGTCATTTTAGAACAAGAATAAGTAAATACGGTTGAATTCCAATTATATTTTTGTGCCTTGTATATTGTATGTAACTTTAAGGTATCAATTTTAATTCAGCTCGTACCCGTAACGTCGTCTGCGTTAACGTAACATCACGCCCATAATGCCCGAAGAGGTAGGCAGAGGAGTATATTACATTCTCACGTTGGACCAGTTACGATTAATAAAAGCAATTTCGCCTAATATAATATACAATTTTATAGGAGCTGTACCCAAACCATCGTTATGGTTAATATTTGTGTTTTCATTTCATCAAGTCCTATTAAACGACTGGGGAAAGGCAGAAATATGAACAAGATAAGCCTATTTGCGCCTGAAAATTCTTCCATTATTTCTGATATGAGACATTTTATTATCCGACCTAAAAAGAAAATTTTGTACCCCAAAAATGACTCGTTTAATGAAAAGTGAATAACTTATTCTGTCCCATATAAAACATAACTACATACTCATTTTGATGCTCTGTGAGATGGGCGTGAGTAAAAGTGACAGTTCGGCAATAACATCTGAACCAAATCTAGGCCACAGTTCAGAGAAAGTTGCGTACAAGCGACACGCGCGGCAAACTGAAGAGTGTATATAGAAGCATCACCTAAAAGCTGAAATGGAACACCTTAAGTGATCGACAACACAGATCGTATTGCGAGAAGTGTCGAAAATGTACGCACATTGCCGTCACGCTGGATGCGTCTCCGATGACTAATGGATGAAGATTTACACTCCTACATCTCACCAGTTAGGTTTACATCATGCTATAGAATAGATCGTGAGCCTATTGCCATACACCAGGCACAATTCCAGTTTCCGAGGCACCACTAGAAATTGCAAGTTAGAAAAATTCAAAGTCTTTATTATTCTTATTTTAAGACCAATAAAAAATAACATGGGAGCACTACACTTTTCTACCTAAAGCTTTAGGAAAATACATACAAGCGTGATATTATTTTACAAAGAACAGAAGAATAACTGTAAATAATTACACAGTAGCCTACACACACAGCGCTATGTATGTTGTATACTGTGTAACATGGAGGCGGCCTATGCCCAGCAGCGGACTGAGATAGGCTGAAGACGATGACGACGATACAACTTACACGACATCTTTGGTACTCATTACACTAAGTGAATATTTTGAAAACCACCAATAGAAATAAATTTATCATCATCAGAATATTATTTTTATTGTACCTCAGGTAAAACTTTATACTTTGCGAGGCACTTTTTAAAAAGATCCTATTAAGCTCGTCTGACAGTTCAACTTCGGTCTTTTTAATAAGTTAAGTATAAATAAATGAGGCCCCTCGTATACGCAAATACTCACTGAGCTCCTCTGATTTCATATTCACGGTCTTGTCTTACTGGGAGCGTGTAAACAATATACTACGAAATGTTTTTTAATATTTCGAAATGGCAACAGATATTTGGAACTGACAACAGGCAGAGATTACCGGGTTCGAAGGACAGCTCTATTTGATTTTTTCTTTTAAAACTCCATTACAAAATCATACTATATATGCCATACCATGTGATTATCGTCACTGTTATGAATAGTTTGATTGTCGCCCTGTTGGAGACCTGTCGTCTCTTGTATTGATAAAAGTTGGGGCTTATAGTCTACCATGCTGGCAACTGTGGGTTGGCACACTTCATAAGCCTTACAGAACATTATGTAGAATTCTAAGTTGCGCAGGTTTCTTCACGATGTTTTCCTTCAGCGTTCTAGTAACTGAAATTTAATCTTAAAACGCACAGAAAATTGAAAACTCAACTCAATCCTTTTTACAGATCTTCTACCTTAACAAAAGTAGTTAATGTCATCATCATCATTATTATCATCATCATCAGCCCATCATCGTCCACTGCTGGACATAGGGCTTTCCAATAGCAAGCCATAAACAAGTAAAGTAGATAAAATATACGTTACGTGTATGTATTAGTTCAATAAATGTATAATTAATAAACTTATAGATATTTTCTGTTCATCGCCTACGGTAAAGTCGTGACTTCGACGTGTATTCAAATCCCTTACAATTATGATAAAAACATAACAACGTTTTCAAAAAAAAACATCGCTTTTCTTTGTGACAGAAAGTTCCTATGATTCACTTTGTCCGTAACTTATTATCAGAATAACATTTTCTTGTTTTCTAATGTAAAAATAATGCCATAATTAAAAAGTTGATACTTCATTTCCTTCTTACAAATTAATAACGAATGTTCTTCGGGAATTTTGAGCTAGGACTTTGAGCAGACATTGAATGTTTATGAATATAATTATACATATTCAATCTGTGTATAAATTTTAAGTATGAATACGTTAATGTATGAAAGATGATGAATATACAAGAAACACGTTAAGTCGGCAAGGACAGAGATATTTAGCATTTAGTGTGTTCTCTGCTGATCCCGTAAGGAGCCTGCTGTGATGATATAACAATAATACACGTATATACAGCATGCGAGTGGGCTGTCGGTTGATCAATGTTCATTGTCCTTGTCGACGTTTATATCACCGAAGGGAACGCTAGCACGTTGGCGGGCTAAAAGGATTTTAGGCGCCTTTTTTACAACCCTACCGCATAAATAATTTATGTTAAGCTTAAACACGTGCTCTCTGCATACCTCGCAAAGGAACTTGCATGATAATATAATGATAACAAGAAAGAACATGCTGCTTTTTTATTGTTTATATATGTTAATTTATATGTTTATATATATTAATGATTATATATGTTAGTATAATGATTATTGATCCTCACTGTCGAGTCGGGAATTGCAGTGTCAATTTCCATGCCGGTATAAAAATATTTGGTCATAAAAACATTTATAATTTTTTAAATATGTATGGAAGTATTCATATGTGTGATTCACCTTAATATTTACAATCTGTGTCCCACGATGTAGACTCTATCGAGTTTGGAGTGAGACAACTACATATGAGTATTCCAAGATATTTACATACGTACATTACTACATTCTTATAGAAATCGATAAAACTAGATATGACGAGACTTCGTTTAATATTACCTCAAAGCCATAACCTTTACGAACTTAGGTTCCAGGTGTCCGCGCCCGGAATGGATGGGTAACGCTTAACAAAATGGCTGGCTCTTAATGAAATGCCTCGGCAGGCTCAGGAGTCATAACGAGAATTCTGAGCAGGAATGGTCAAAGGTCATGAGATTCTAAGGCGTGGAGATATCCCAATCTAAATCATTATATCGTGAATGTAATAATGGTACTTAATAATTGATTGGTAGATAGGTATATATTTACACGAATTACGACTTAATTTGTAGATATTTAAATAGGTAAATGCCAGTCCGTTATGGTGAACATTGCGAGAAATTTACAAAGCACTCAGAATAAATAATATAATCGAACAGTTCTGAAAAGTACTTAAATCTTTTACAGTGCTGTATTTGAAGAAGTATGCTTAATTTTTCAATAAAACTTTCCTCCGAGTATCAAAAAGATTTCTGTTATCAAACACACTTCGATGTAACTCTAGCTAAGTAATTTGCGATGTTGGCAACAGCTGGCTCTGAATGGATATTTCACGAACTTTGAAACCAAGGTATTTCTATTTCATAAAATTAAACTAAAGTCCACGTAATAAATCCCAAAGCCAGTCAAAGTAATTACGACCTACAATCGTTCACACATTCGGCTGTTTCAAGTGCTTATATTGAAATTTAAAAAAAATATGAACCTATTTATATAACTCAAACTAAGTACACTAACTAACACTAGCGGTCCTATTCTTACAGTCCTATTCGAGATCGGTTTTGGACGTCAATAGACGGCAACAACCACTTGTGACTGCCGCCTGCTCATTTGATAAATTTCATTTTTTTAAAACGTGCTATAGATATGTATGATATATGTATGTAAAAAGCCTTAACTCATATTACTTCCTAATACCTTATACACCTATAAGAACAATAAACTAACGGAAGCTAATAGAAAAATTGTTGCCATTATTTTCAATAGTCACCGGGTATAAGTCTAGATTCCGTGCTACTACTAGGAATTTCAAATTAGAAAGCCTCAACGTTGCCCGATCCGTGGATAGAACCCAGGAACTCTCCATCGGCAGCCACGACCAACCAGGTAGTTATTAATTCTTAACAGCAGTGAAATTACGTTTCTCTTTCATATACTTATTATATACTATCACATATTTATTATTTACTTATTATATAATATATTATGTATATGGTTTTGGCTATTTGGCTATTTGGCTATCACGCAAAATAAAATATTTTCTTTCTTTCTTTCTTTCTTTCTTTCTTTCTTTCTATTTTTAGTATTTTAAACCCCGAAAGATTCATCACTTGCCTGACAAATTTCTGTACTATCTCCTTGTAAATAATTGTATGCATTTATAGGTATATATAGATTAAACCTCGAATAAATCTGTGACATCGTTGTGTAAATTGATTTACAAATCGTATAAACGTATAGAATTGAAACATAATTACTTGTTATGGCCCCTACGCTAGAATTGCAATTCCTTGAATACCTTGTACCCATAAACAAAATACGTAAACATGTTTAAATAGCAAAAAATATTTAAAACCTATATACCGAAAACAGCCAATCAACGAACTTAAAAACTTACCTGGATACTAAGATTAAAATCTTCAGACGCACAAGAATGCACGTTTACAGACGCTTTTACTCGTAGTTTTTTGATGATGTTAAGAAGTTGTATACATATACAACTTACTTAAGTTTACTGAACTGTAGTATGTCGTTATACATATAAACTCTCGACTGTGACGCAATCGAATTGCCTAAAGTAAAATTTAATTTGTACAGCAACTACAAAATCGCACAATAACGAAATATTAATCGTTTTCACGGTACAATTACCACAGCGGTGTTACGAATTTTCGCCAAATAATTTAGAAGTTGTTGTTCGGAAACGTTTCGGGCCAAAATTCCAAAACATTATAGACGCCGTTTGTACGTGCGCGAGCTTTTATTTTGAGGTGTTTCGGCTACTTCAACTATGGCATTCCAACAAGGTATACAAATGAGAAACTTTTTCGGCTCCGCAAAGACACGAGGCGGAATAAACGTTTCGGATCACCAGGAAAAGCTTCTGTAAAGTTATGCCTTCGATTTTCGTCGGGCTTCGTCGCCTATCTGATATACCTAGACCGAGCAGAAAGAACTTTATATGAATTATAGAGATTGATTTACGATGTAATTCTGCCTTATTTTTTGCAACACGGGTGATAATGAATAAGGTGACATTTCGCCTGTAATCCGTGAAGGGGTAGGTAGAGTGTAGCATACTCCCACGTTTCACCAGTTACGTTAGTCACATGGAATAGTAGGTTAGTGTATTGCTGTACACCCTGCACAAATCCCGACTCCGAGTCACTACTAGAAATTCTAAATCAGCTTCAATAGTACCCGGGATTTGAATTCAAGACCTTCCGACCGGCAGTCGCGCTTGCAACCACTCAGCCAACGAGGCAATCACAGTATGTATAACCGTGACAATTTAATTACGGTGAATAATGTTGCAATTTAATTATTTTCGCAGGACATATTATTGTACGCGTAAAAGAGACACAGAAATACGATCATCTAAATGTGAAATCACCTCAAACTTGTGCATTTGTGTCTCCAAGAAAGTACTGCAGAGTGACAGCGCAAAAGGAGCAATTGTGTCTGAGCGTTAAAAGCTTTAAAAGAAAACTTTTAATGTAAATAAGTACTTGTTCAAGAAAATGTTATTAAGGGGACATAATAAAAAAAAGAGAACTCACTTTACCACTTTGCCAATTTCAGGCGTCGCAAGTGTTAGGTACATTTTGGTTGAGTTATATTATTTAGGATATCTTGATTTAGGGTCCAGTATTCAGTTTACGAGTAGATACTACAGTAAATTACAAACCAACATACAAACAAAGTCTGATTCTTTAGCATTCTCAATTGTAACGTAATGATCCTTACCAATTACAATACTAAAATGAGTGTTGTTGCGAAGTATAGTTATTCACATAATATTAAGGTTATTTTTATATATACAGACTATATCTGCATCGATAAACATATTATATTTATTAGATTATCTGAAATAGGACAATTAATTGAAATGCGGGGTAAAATTTTTACCAATTAATTGAAATTGAAAGCGGCGTTTTACCAATTATTTATTCTAAATTTGGCTTAAATCCCTATTTTCAAATAATATCACTTATTTATTCATAAATAAGTGTACTGTATTAGTTGTGTTAGATATTAAAAATATTCGATTAATTGAACATGTTTATTACACATTCTCCATGATCAATTGTTAGTTGCATTAAACAATCCAAACCATTACCTTACAATAACAATACAATATACAATTTGATTATTCAGTAATATCCCAATCATTGCGTCGAATGAATGATTTGCTCAATCAATCAACACAAATTAGTACAATCGCACTGACTGGCTCATAGTGATTTACGTCGTCTGTCACACCATTAGTAATTATGTACCTGTGATTCGAATAATACAAAACTAATTTCACTTTCCTATTTGTTTGTATGTATCTGTTTTATATACGTTTAAACTTGAAGCTTCCAGTTATGTCAGCTCTATAGCTCGTTGTTTCCATAATTCTATGTTCTAGTTCACCATCATAACTGCTTTTGTCAGTTTAATAGTATCAATTGAGTACCTGAGACGCGTGGATCTTGGAATACTTTAATTTCTGAAGTCTATAAAACACTGTTATACACATGATTATATAGAAGTCCTTCATCATGAGCTCCCGCCGATTGCAGCGAGGTAGCTGCGGATCTCCGCCGAAGGTCTGCAATCGACGGGAGCTCATGACGAAGACTTCATATAGGTCCGAAACTATCCCGAACCTAGAGTTAAACCGGTACATATATAATCATGTGTATAAACACTCACGAGACATTTAACAGTAGAACTGTTACACATCAAAATATCCGCATCAAAATATTTTACATTGAAACATATTTTATTCCAATTATTCAATATGTCGTACCAATGAGTCGTCGGTCTATGAAGAGTAATTTGTCACAGACCGGCCGAGATCGACACGTCCACCGTATGGAATGGATATGGCGTGGCCAGCGAAACGATTTATTGCTGGTATTTGTAAAAATTTCTTCCGTACATTGAACACGGGACAGTATCCCTGTAGTAACCGACTGGTAATGGAGTAAATGGGGTATGAATTTCGATGGATATATCTTAAGATATACCTACTCGTACATCTAAAAACATAAACATTGTATATGTGTACGACGTATATAACTCAGTAGTGGACAATGATTATAAGACGCAACGCAAAAGAAAGTAAAATGGGTTTAAAACAGTAAAGAAAAATAAATATTTTTATCATAATTAACATTAATTCGTTCCGTATCTGTCTGTTAATATAAAATCATCTAGCACCCCCTCGGACATTCTAATTATAGTATTGCAACACAAATAAACAATTGCTCTGTAAATATAAGAAATTGAAATGCATAAAATGTCCTGCGTTGTAAAGATATATAGCCCAGTATAATAACGCAATAAAACTTACTTTACGTCTGAACACTCTGAATACATCTTATTAGTTAGGTACTTGTTTCTGTGTTACCGTACAACTGATAAAAGAAATACAGAGAGTGGAAGAAATTTTTCTTCTCTAAGAGCCGGATAGGTTTGAAAATAACTAATCGACAACATCTGTACCGGGCAGTCAATGCCTACAAGTCATGAATTACCAACATCATCGATCCGTTTAGTGTTTCCTACTAGAACATGAGTTTTATCTTATATTCAGTCTAACCTACCATGCATAGTATGACACGCTGACCAAGTGAGGTTGGCAAATTTTATACGACGGTCAGAACATTATAAAACCTCTCAGTGTGAATAGGCTATGTTGCGATTGGGTCCTTCATTGATATATTGTCATATGTAATTAAAAACAAAAACACATTAATTAGTGTAGTCCGTGCATGCCTAGATACGAATTTCGGATTACTAGATACGGATTGCAAGACTGAAATTCAAACCACTATGCTGTCACGGCAATCATCACAAAAGATCCCGTGTACAACAGAACTTAATTTCTGAATTAAAACATTAAAGACCCACAACGCAGTAACAGCTTGATAGCTTAAAATTTAGCCTCTCACTCCGATGTCCTGGGTTCACTATGGCGCTTATCATTTTATTAAATATTAATGCTATAACGGTGAAGAGAAATATTGTCAGGAAACCTG
>DWMG01000719.1:0-17789 GCA_018244855.1 Elbella merops
CAGGTTCCCGCCGTAACTCATCAACATCCAGCTCTTAAATACAGATTAATAACACAGAACACCGACTATTACGAGCACTCCCTGCGGCCACCCTGAAACTAAACAATTTAAATTATATTTGGATCGTACAATAATATCAGACAAAGTATTCATCGTCACGAACCAGATATAACATGGTTGTCGGATTATGGAAACAAAACAGTACATCTATGAACGTAACCGTATTTTTTCCTTTTAAGATAGGTATGCACGATGAGACACTTTTTTTAAAATTCACAATCTAATTTAGGGGACTATTGAGTAACATATTACGCTTGTAATCCCTGAACAGATAGGCAGAGAAGTGTAATACATCCCTTTGTTCCACCAATTGCATTTACTTACCATCATGGGACAGGTGGTAAGCCTATTGCCATACACCGGACACATATCCAGACTCCGAACTATGTCTAAGAACTTCAAGTCAAAAACCCGATAGTACCCAACTGGGGGATCCGATGCTGGAACTCTCGATTCTTTAACCATAGAGTGCGTTTCTCCTTTGCTCTCTTGACTGTATTTGGTTGGCCAATAGCCCGCGACCGTCGGGTTTGTAGATTACATTAAATTACAAAAGAATAATAATAATATCTCGGGACGTCTCCAAACACGGCTCTCTGATCCAAAAGAAAGCATCAAAAGAGCACACACAAGTGTTGGTTGGTTAGAACAACGTACAACTTGCTTCATGCATTTAAAAGTCACACAATATAATATAACAATGAAACCATTAACGATCTTTATTTGTTGAGAGCCAATTATATTGTTTCTGAATACGCGAACGGCTAAGAGCACTCACATTTCGGCTCCTGGAGCCGGACATGTTGATGGAGATGTAGGTGACATGACGTCCTCGCGCGCGCGTAAACGTACATCGATATGTTTTGTTATGCAGGGACAAGAAAGGTCTACTCAAGGACAACGGGGAGTCAGTCGCCAGCGACAGCTTGAAGCGAGCGGACAAAGAGTACGACTACAAACACACCGGTATCATTACTGGGAAACATTCCGCCGTGTAAACGTGGCGCCTCACGGAGCATAATGTAGTTAAGTACAACACGAGACAGAACGGTTGGAGGGTTAGATAGGACAGCAGGGACCACGATGGGAGGGTTATTGATAGCGACTGAGACAAAACAAGTGTAAGTATTGAGTAATATAATTTGGTAGTTTAAGTGTTGTATATGTAATCGGCAATATACAAGTGCAGGGTTCGGGATTCGAAAACCTTATGGCTACAGAATTTACAAATAAAATTTATATTTTGTATTAAACATATTGAAATATTAAATTAATAGTTATAAATATTAACGTTACGGTATAAATTTGTTCATGTTTTTTCTAAGGTATGTTTTTAAATACGATAATATATAAATATGTAGTAGACAATTTTACCGAAGTCAATGTAAATATATTAAGCACGTCATTTAAGTGTGTTATCATGTTATAACGATGCAAGCTTCAATGTAAATCCGTTCGAGCACACATATCATTCGAATCCATGAAGCCAGCAGGTCGCGAAGGGCACGACGAGTGTTGCGCGCACGTGTTACATCAGGTGCCGTCTTCGGTCTTCTCACTCGCGAGGGCCTGCAGCGGCGATGTAGGTTTTGCTTTGCCTCATTCTTCTGTCGCGTTAGCAGAGTAATATGCAAGTAACATAGCGTGCAAAAGCGTAATATGAATAGATATTGAGCCAATATGAACAAGGGCTGTTTCGATTTCATACGTATTGCATTGCGTACAGACGTAAAGTAACAGATATTGGACCCATTAAACCTTGTAAGATACCTACAGATTATACTTCAAAAATAATATCATATTTCAAACTTTTATTTTTATTTGTTTTCTCACCGATAACGCCTGCCGCTAATTATTTTGAACCATCGCCAAAGGTTGACTGGTAGAGAATGCCATTAGACATTAAGTTCGCCTTTTGTTAAACATACCTAGATTTATAGGTGTTGCAATAAATAATAAATATATAAATAAATGAAGTTTTCATGTATTAAGTGCCTCAACCAGCACTCTTGACATGTGTAAAACATGGTATTATACATGTATACTTTATTTGATTTTTGTTTGATTACCAAAGATTATTGTAATTTTGAAAAGTTTTCTTATGCAGATATAATATAAAATGTTTTCAAATACTTCACATGCTGTTTCATTGTAAGCGACTGTTTTGTTAAACACAGTAATAGTGACATCAGCTTAGGTAACTAACGAAACTGATTTTTTCTTTTAAATTAAAATCGAGCATTTCCTTTCCTACTTGAACGGATGCACTATCCCTTTGGTTCCATTTAAATTTGAAGAAAGAATTTCGCTAAGGGTAAAAAATTAGAGCATGAAATTATTCATGCACTTGAATTTTTTAATGATTTATTATTTTTTCCGATGAGAAATTGCACGTGTAAAAAATATCCTCCCTAGGGGTGTAAAAATAGGGAATATGAAAAAAATCATTAAATATCATACCATTAAAAGACCCCAAGAAATTTATTCTCAAACAAAAAATGCACCAAAAAGTAATAAATAACCAAAAAAATTCTACCGTCGTATAACTTCAAAAAAATCGCAGATAAATATAATTTACAGTACTTGGCCACTGATAATATTTTTGTTTATTTTATCACATGGTATTAATATAGATACTACATACCTACATATGTACATCGGTTTTCTCCGCACCGCGCCGTAGAACACTTTAATTCGAGCAGGGTGTTAAATTATTTTATTTTCACATTGTCTCCTTATTATATGCGTTGAAATAACAAGGTACTCGTATTATAGGCACAGATTATATTCATGAAATAGTATTTAAAATGAAATAATTTTCGTTCGTAAGGATTAAAATGTCATGCATGAAAATAATGCTCGTTAATCATATTTTAACTATCAAAAACTTTAAGCCTAATTATGGCTTATGTATAATAAATATGATGTCACGGAAGCGTTTTCTAGATTTACTGAGAACCAATGTTTTTGTACTTACGTAATACAAACCATTACACCAGCGCACGTGTGTACATACCTTTATAAAGCATTTCGGTAGCGCTTTTTCGTTCGACTTACTTTACAAATATTAATGTTTAAGACTATCCAACGTTTGCAGTAGCATTATAGGTGCCCTATATACTTTCTCATGAATCCGACTACAATACACAAAAATAATTTTTCATACGACTATCCAACTGATAGTTTCACAGATTTGTGCGAACAGACAGACACAATTTCAGCTTTATAATGCTGTAATAATAATATATATTTACATATGTAGATCTGATCCATAAGTTGTTGGAGAATTTTTTGTTTGTATTATTATTGTTATAAGAAAAAAGTAAGTTCCTTCCGCCCTGTTGCTCAGGCGGAGAACGAAGTAGAAAAAACTATGAACGAAGAAGACAATCTCGTCCGTTGTACCCTCGCACATTTTTGAGTAGAGATGTAAATAAAACATCATCTTAAATTAAATCCTACTCTATAATGAGACTTTCCAAAAGTTCCGTAACAGTTTGAAGAGTCGTCACATTCGCAAGCACGCCTCGAACGGGTCACGTCGCCGCGTCGCCCCAACGACGACATCTCGGAAACTAGGTGAGGTGTAATGTTTTAAGTATTCCACATTTAAAACACGGTTTTGAAAACCTTGTGCCAAAACAATCAATTGAGGTAGGTATATACGTATATCGAATGTCATGTTTATTAAATTATAGTAAAGCTTTACTACCTACTAAGAATTTGGCGTACTATCGGAGAGGCTTATATCCAGCAGGACGTTAGTAGGCATGTTATGATGATGACTAAAAATAAAATTATCCCTACAATCAGAGAGAGCTGGCACATATGCTACTAAGGTGTGGATTTTAAAAGTGCCAGCTAAGCAGTAACGGATTAACTTCCAATGAAGCCTTACTTCCAAATTATTCGCCTGTACCAAACTTGAACTTGGCTATTATTCTGGACCTGCGCAATTGAACTTTCAAGGATCCGAATACTGTTCGTCTGGTCCCTCCCAATTACGAAAAGAGAACGGGAACCCGCAGTAAGTGTTTCTGCAGATAGCCGAAAGTGCCTGTTAGGTGATATTTTACAGCCATTTTACTAAGACGGTGTGGATATTGATCAGAAATGTACGCAAGACATGAGTGGCCCATTTCCAGATAGTCGTGCAACTGACGCATCGCAGAGCGCTACTCTCATTTAGCTGAATTTATAGTCTTTTTAATGGGACGGTGGCCGCAGGTGTCAATAATGGCACCTTGTAATGGTGTTCCGAGTGTAGTTAGTTACTTAGTAATTCATTGTATACATAAGTATAGATTAAACAGTCCCTGTAACACAATACACCAAAAACCAAATACTATGTAAGATTACCTAAGTTGAGAATTCGGTAAATAGCTAGCTTTAATAAAAAATCTCACTAAAGTAGAATATGGTATATTTATTTTGTTCGTGCAGCATGACGATATCGTTACCGATATCATATCATTACCATCTTTACCGATACCTTCCCATACATCATCATACCATCGATATCCTACCATTCATGATATTGTTTGACGCGAGCCCCCCGGGATCACGCACGTTTACCTATTACCTATGTGTTATATTTCAAGAAAATCAGTGTCGGACTCCTATTTACTTAGGAAGTTTTTCTATAATACACTGTTGATAGTTGGGGTACGTCCGTAAGAGAAACATTTAAACAGATAATATGAACCTAGCAACCATGTATAAATGGCGCAGTTCTAAGAAAAACACTGAGTAGTATAAAATTGAATAAACGTAGTAAACGTTTTAATCATATTTATAGACTTTTATGGAAACGGGTATAACCTCCCGTCCTGCTGCTGTTGAAATGCGCACAATGCGAGTGTGGTGACAGCGGCGGGCATCAGTCCGCGGGCCGCGACCATTAATCACGTTTTCGCTAATCAAAAGTGAATAATTCATTTACGTCCGCGGCTTGCTCTCAAAGGGACGCTTTTCCCTCCGCCGTGGATATTTCCATTTCAATGGATGTAACCGACGCTACTGGCCAATTTAACATTATGAACATAATGACTTCATTTTTCTGTATTTGACATATATCCGCTTTTTTTTCCAATAACATATTTCTCCCTTGTCCGTGACTAATCTGGAGTGGTCCTTATTACCCGCACGTTTTGAGAACATTCGATAAGCTATATGGATTAGTCATTCGTTATTATCGTTGTTGTTGATATTGCTGATGCTGGTGCGAAGACTGCTATTTCTCCTGCGAAAGAAATTAATGTGGTCCGAACGATAAAGGACTGTGTTTGTTGTTCATTAGACATTTGTTTTCGTTTTCTATACTACGAGTATATTCCCTATTCATTTTTGTACTTACATAAACGTGCCAAAAGAAATAATACAGGTAAGCTTAAATACAATCGTATACACGCACATTATTATATTTATTTTAAGCGTATAGATTACAAATCATCATCATCAGCCTATCTCAGTTCACTGCTGGACATAGGTCTCCCCAATGAGCGCCGTCGCGCCCTGTCCTCGGCTTGTCGCATCCAGAATTTGTCTTCAGCCTTTCGCAGATCGTTAACCCACCGAGCCGCGGGCGTCGTTTACACTACGTTTGCCGAGCCACGGTCTCCACTCTAGAACTCGCCTACTCCACCGATTGTCGGTTCTCCGGCAGATATGCCCAGCCCATTGCCACTTCAGCGAGCTAATTCTTTGAGCTATGTAGGTGACTTTGGTTGTCTGTCTCTGGATTGCAAAGGACCACTGTTATTCCATGTGGCAGTGTTTACACACAAGCCAAACTGCTCGCTAGCATTAACCATGACCGATCAATCAAAGAGGCATTCGAATGGCACTCTCACTAAAAGCTATTGTAGCCTAAGTATCATAATTTTAACTTATTAGTAGCGGTGAGTTTCCATCCGCGAAAAGTATAATGTATAGCGTGGTTGCCGAGTTGTAGTGAAGGTTCACGAGGGGAAGATAAACGAAATTCACATTTTATTATAGGTTTTTGAACGTTTCCTTTACCGAATGCCAAACTGTAATCATACCGAAGCTACCAACGTAATGTACTAAAAGCTAAACAATGGTACAAACTGGTACCTATTGTACCAGGTACCAGCCGCTATATAACTTGAAACGGTGACTAGTTTCGTTTGTCCGGCCGCTGAGAATTGCAAAAGTACCTCTAGAGGTATAATTAAGAATATTTGTAATGATCACGTTGTTATATCAGCAAATTTGTTCCGCTTCTTTCGTAGGCCAATAATTTATTACTATTGAATCAGAATATATAAATTATGCATTGAGTTTACATAATTAATGAGGAAGAATAAAATAATCTTCAGGAATATAAATCATTCTTTCTGAAAATTATTCTTATTAATACGATATTACCTACTGTGGACTTTTCTATATTTAACATCCCTAATATCCCTTTTTAGGTACTTATGATGTTTTGTACAACTGAATAAAAAGTAAACAATGTCTGTTAGGATATATTTTAAAATCAATGGGTTAGACGACACATCGTAATGTACCCACTACATTAGTAGTATGTGTCGTCATACCATGGTTCATGAGAAGTGAAGAAAAACATAACACATCGGCCGAAACAGTGCCCTAGATACCCACATCGACACCCCAATTGCCAAAGGTAGAGACCATCGGCGCGAACGCAGCTGCTCGCACGCCTGTGCAGCTGACGACGTCGGTTAGAGAGTTTACCAATGCCTAGGTAAGCCTGAATAGACTGCGCTATACCGCGATGAGATACATGAAAATAAATGATCCTGCGACCGGCATGATGACAATGAATTCGTTTTTGCAGTTTTGGGAAACTGGACTTAAGGAACTGCATTAATCGATTCTTTCATCTTTTGTTGTGGCATATAAATGACATTTAAACGAGAACTGATAAACATTATTTAGAAAGCTGAGGCGAAATACCATAAAACAATAACACTGATGTTCCTCTAAATTAGCCTTAGAGTGGGAGTAGTCGGCGGCGGGTCTTGGCAGGCACATCTAGTTTTAAAATGTTACATGCGTTTTGAAACTTAAATAGTTTAATATAGTACTGAACCTGTAGGTACGCCTTAGAATCCACCATTAACTTGTTTATTTCGTGTGACCTAACTATCCACACTCAACCGACGTGGTGGACGGAAAGATAAAAAAAATTGATGAAGACAAATATTACATATAATAGTAAACAGGTATGTAATAACGATTATATTTCTCTTTAAAAGAACATGACTGTATTGCACCAACTTTCTACCGAACGTTGTGTTTATTCTTTGCTTGAAATTATCTTTTTGGTCCTTAAAAAAACGTAATATCACCACTGTAATCCCTGAAGGGTAGGCAGAAGAATGTAGCACACTCACACGTTTCACCAGTTACATTTCACTTCCCATGGAATAAGTGATGAGCCTATTGCCATACACTGGGCACAGATCTCGACTTCTAACCACTACTAGAAGTTTCTATTAACAAGTGTAATTTAAAAAGTCTATGTTAGAACATCAATGTTAGAAAATCTAATAGTACTCGGGTTCCGAACCCAGGACCTCCCGATCGGCAGACGCGTTTGCAACCCCTAAAGTAACGAGGTAGCTTGTTTGCGCTTGAGTTGCTAAAACTTATCACTTAAAACAAGATTCAGGAAAAAATTGACACCGCAGCGTTTCAGGGTAATACGCAAGAGGGCGGCTCACGTAGCGCGCAGCAGATCCGCTCCTCGGCGAGGGGCTAACGGCGCGCCGAGCACGTGGCTCCGTTGCCGGTCGTCGTCGTCATTGAATTACCTCTACGCTGATATTGAAATAAAGTATTGTATTAAACATTACTCAGTTCTACTAATGTTCTACGTGAACACTTAAAAACCCGAAATGATATTAGCTTTTTTTAAATTATTTATTTCGTGGTTAGAAGTATACATTTCAATTACTGTGGAAATTCAAGAAATTACGAAGGGTTATTAAGTTGGCGGCACGGCGACACTTCTACTACTTCATGGGTAAGGTTGTTAGCAGGTGCTAGAAGGGGAGCGACTGCGGCCGTTTGTCAGAAGGCAACTCGCTGTGCAGGCAGTAGAGTCGGTAACAGAATAACATTTCGTAAAAGCAGCAGGGGTAGAGTACTCAAGATATTCATGTAAGTTATCACTTATCTACAGAGAGCTCTGTTTTCGTATGTCTTCAAAACGATGTAAAAGACATGAGCGTCCAAGCCCTGATATTAGGAATTGTTTTCAGATTTGCCTTCTGGTACATAATTTATCAAATTGAGATCGTAAAATGGGCTCTCGGGTATGGCTGCTTTGGTGGCAAATTTCACAGCTGTATTTAAGAGGGGATGTCCTAACCTTCCAACGTGACCTCTCACGACACAAGTCCTCACCGATGTGGCTGCTACTGCACCGCTCCATACTGAACGTCGTGGTGGGCAAGCTCGGTCACAATTCTCCAGCAGCGCGAACGTGAAGAGAACAAAGATTTAAGAAATTTCCCATGCTGCACACTATTTTATACGGTTCCTGTAAGGGTTGAGTGAAATAATAGGTATTTAAATTACTGCTCCCCCGGGACCTCGCCCTTAGCGCGTGAATATTTCAGATACTTTAAGCTAAATACCTGTATAATGGCACGGCCTTTGTTGGCATTATATTACTGGCAAGGTATAGGTATATTACTGGCAAGTTGATCGAGGAAAATTACCTTTATTCATCCAGGGCGCATATCGGTGGTGTAATTATTACTTTCTGTGCCCCAGTAACGATACGTATATCTTTCTTTTATTTTATCATACATATGTTACAGGTATCTTTTATTTTTTTTATTTTTTTTCTTTCATCTTTCTTTTATTTAATAAGGGTGTACTCCGACAATCAAAGTGATACAATTATCTATTATGATAACATACATTTTCTATGCCGACATTGTTCTCATTAGCCTTTTATTTTCGTACTTACATATTGAAAGGATCATATAAATTTTATTAATTCGAACGAATCTCACAGTATGAGGTACCTACATACCTACATAAATCACGCACTTTTGTAAAATTATTAACTTTTAACTACATACGTAGGAAAACGTACACACCCACGTTTCACCAATTACGTTGATGTATCACGGAATCGGTGGTGAGCCTATTGCTAATAAATAGGGCACAGATTCAGACTCCGAGTCAAATTCTAAATAAAAATTACCCAATAATGCCCGACCCGGGATTTGAACCCAGGACCTCCCGATCAGCAGTCACGCTTGTAACTACTCGACCAGCGAGACAATTGTATGAGTTACTATTCGTATTTATGGCAACTGCCTGACTGTGATTAGTCAAAAGGAAATGAAGATCGAGCGTAGTAATGTGCTATTACAAAAGCAATGATGAATGTAGGTACGAGTACTTAGAAAATATACCTAATTACGAAAATTAATAGAAAGACGCGCTGTTTAATTGTCGGTTTAATGGTCAGATAAACATCACTTCTTTCGCCCGACATCGAACAACCTTCGTAAGTCCTAAGTTAAGATAAAAAATACCTATCAGTAACAGCGCAGTAGTACGAGCAACAGTGAAGCACAAACTATTTTTCTAATAGGTGTGCTCCCCTCGCTGGCAAGATGGTCGTCTTTTTAAATAATAACCCTGAGCCACCGGCTTCGATTCAATTTGTACGGGTTCTTTTCTCTCGAATTGAAAGTTCATTCGGGATCTTTGATTGATTAGCCCCAAAGCAGCCCTGACGGACCCCGACGTGCCACCGACAGTTGCGCCGAACGGAAACACAACTTGATTACGAAACTTGGCAACCTGTAATACACTTGCTCAACAATCCCCTGTAAGTACCTACGCATGTTGATATACACAGTTCGACCGTACTTAAGTATATTTTTCAAAGTAAAAATATTATCAAACAGTGATGCAAACTTTTTTTTAGGTACCAAACAACTAAGCTGAGTACCTAGATCTATTGAACGCATAGTCGAATCATTTGACGTTATCGGCACTTTCCTCGAACATCGCAATTTAATCTGTATGCTAATCGCAGCTGCACCCAGAGCCGCAGCGGTGTTCAGTAATAGGAAATGAATCGAACTAAGTTAACGACTCAACATCTGCAGATAATTTCTCTCATACAGGGGCTTAACTTAGCACGTACTTAATTCTATATTTCAGTTTGGTATAAGTAATATACCTATATGTAATATAATATACATAGCTCAAATCATGTTGTCACTCTCTACTGATTGACTGTTAGGTATACGTGTGTTTAAATTGGCTTGTATTCTTATGCTTGTCCTCCAGCAAGAAAAAACTACTGGTTTGTCCGTATTCACGTATTCCGTAAGAGGTAATCGATGGATACATTTCGACGGTGTAAAAATCATTCTTATTATTTAATTATAACAACATCTATAAAATTGTAATATTATAATTTTATTAAGTGGCAATTCTACTTTTGTTAGATTTTGAGAAGCAGAAAATCTCTATGTGAAATATGAAAAATGAAAACTGTTACAATTATTAGGTACAGCACTATATTGTAATTTCACATTTCATTTCAATTAGTTTACGTCCTATATACTTGAATAATATTTCTCTTACTTTATGAATATTAAATATAATTATATTAACCTTAAAATATAATAATGGACTTAGATCAATTTTGAGCCCCAAAGTTTTAGTATACCTAATAGTATTTTAAAACGTAGTCTCGCACAGCAATTAGGATTTTGTCACGTGTGAAAACGTTCGGAACATTTATTACAAGCGCCACGTGTTCGCGCGTTTATACATTGAGCGCTAATATATGAAACGTTTAGGGTTGGGAAGGTTATTTTGGTAACTACATCCACATGCACACTTACTACACCATAATTTTATAATACAGGTTGATAGCCACGTCTATTTAGTTTATTCGATAGTGTTTAGGTAATCGAACGCTAGAAGTTTAAGCCTTGGTGTGGTTATACGCTATCGAAATCAGGTTACCGAGGGCATTGGTGAGGACTTGACACCGTTATTATGTGCTGAAGCGGTAATATTCCACGTGTGCCTTAAAAGTGAACCGATGACCCGGTCATCCTGCAGCCAACGGTTATCGTCCCTACTGAGATTCACAACTAAGACAGGCCCACCGCTAGTGTAATGACTCTTTTATCGGTCTCCATTAAACCTTGTGGTGTGGAGTTTTCCTGTGATAACCCGCTTAAAAACTTATTTCAATCTGGCATATAAATCTTTTGTGGACAAGATCAGCTCTTTTCATGTTTAAAGTGTAATCTCTGTTTAACGTAATATTTGTAGTACAAGTTCCTTTGTTAACAATGTTCTGATTATATATAATATTAATACATTCTTTTAATTTAAACTTATTTATCATCCTGCTACTGGTAACGCGAAAGAGCTGCGTTGCTCGTAAGAATCCGGAATACAGAATTCGTTTCGAATGCACGAACTACACAGAATTCGTCAGAAGCAATCTTCTTCCAAATTTCGCTCTGTACGTGTATGTTTACATACCTTTATTGTACTTCATACCTATTACATATAATCAGTAAAAGTCAATTTGTTTGCAAAATATATCTTTAATTAAATTGGAGTGGAATAAAATAGCTCAGGCAACAAAATTTTACGTTGATACTTCACACCAGGACAAGTATGCACGGAGGTACCCGGCAGCCGGTTCTCCTCCGTCGGTAACTCAGCTGTGTCATTATTAAGCTCCAAAGCGAGTGGTCCTTGTGGCACGATCGAGTATCTCTCCGCAGCCGAGAGGCGTTCGATCACGAATCTTCCTATTACTGTTAGGTATAGGCTTAGCATGATAAGGATTTCTTCTTGTTGTTAGAGTGTTACAGATTTTATTAACGGAAAATATATATCACACTGCGTTACAATTCGTGTTTACGTTTTGTTATCTGTTTTTGCCATGTGTCCGGTGCTTTCCTCGGTGTTCTCACATCCCACATTTTGACATTATAGTCTTACGTACATTTCTTTAGTAAGACAGTGTTTAAATTAAAATTTTAGACACGTAGATATAATATACTCGCATATGTATGAATGTATATACCTAATAATGTATATGGAATAGTTTAATTTATGTATCATATAAGTACTTACGAGTACCTACGTACATACATATATTATCATGTAGGTACACATATTTTTATTTTATATTTCTTAATTATTAACCCAATGATTATTATCTACTACTATATCTAATTTTTCTATTTATTATTTATTATTCTCCTAGGGTTGACTGGTGGAGAATACGTGCTTGCCTGCTTATGGTATTGTAATTAATAAATAAATGAACCATGTGAGCGGTTCGAGTCCCCAATATAGCAGCTCGCACACAAACAAACATAAGAACAATACTTTATTGAAAATACTGGACTCCTGAAATCCTGACAACCAATCAATAAAGCATAGACATAAAGTAATTTCGCCGTTATGCTAAGATTTAATATACCTAAGCAAAAAGGTTTACGACCTAAAAAGGTTTATTATCCGCAGATATGTGGGTCAGGCCAGCAAAATACTTTTTAAATTGAGTACTATTAATTGTGTTAAGAATCGGTAGGTTCACTGAGTTTGATCCCAGTTCCGATGCTAAGATACGACTGCTGTGAGAGGATACGTTGGAGATAATCGCTTAATTGCCTTTAATGAAATTGCAGAACATAAGTATAAAGATTGATATAGGCCGCATTAAAATGGTAGTGCATGATTATTTATAAGACATTAAAATCCACTGTCGCTGGATATCTCGTGAATCCACGACAGATCAGAGGAAGTGAGCTCCTAATTGATGAAGGAAGACTTAGTATGATTTATCGTATATTATTTCGATAGGAAAGGAAAACTGAATTTATTGGCATGATCCGAATCCGGCGGTGACAACTGATGAATAGAGCTACGAAAAACAAAGTGCTAAGAAAATATATCAGGGTGTTTTTAAGACATCTAGTTATTAGTGCACAGCAAGAGAAGTAGGTACGTACTTTCAAATCAATAATTAGTACCTACTACAGAAAAATCAGTTTGCCCTGCCCGAGGTCGCCTCCTCCGGTAATACAGCATAAATAGAAAGTAGAAGTAAGTAGAAAGAAAGTAGTAAAAAAGTCAAGTAGAAAGTAGTAAAAAAGTAGTCAATTTTGGGGTACAATAAGACATTCCTCGTAGTTCTTCCTGTTTATCATCGTGAAATCGCTCTATGTGAATTTTATTTGGCAAAAATCAAACTATTATGACAGGAAATGTTTTGCGAAGCGACAAGTCACAGACGGCTTTCAACCGACACGTCTGCAACATGCCCTCCGGTGAGGGGACCCTTGTTTTAGAAAATCGCTTGCAGGAATATGGATTTTTTTTTGAAGGAGAATAAGATATTACATAAGAATAAAAGAGAATTTGAAAAGCGATACTTATAATAATCTAGTCCTAGACCTAATCTAGACTGCCTCGTTGGTTGAGTTGTTGCAAGCGCGACAGCCGATCGGGAGGTCCTGGGTTCAAATCCCGGGTCGGGTATTATTGGATTTTTTAAATTTAGAATTTCTAGTAGTGACTCGGAGTCTGGATGCGTGCCCGGTGAATGGCAATGGGCTCACTACCTATTGCATTGTGGCACTTAAACGTAACTGGTGAAACGTGGGGGTGTACTACACTCCTCTGCCTATCCCTTCGAGGACTACAGGCGTGATGTTACGTTTTATAATAATCTAGTCATTAAAATCGTATTTAAGCACTAGTTACGACTATTACATTCATACTGACACGTGCCTTGACCCAGTCGGTCATGGTACGTACCTACTGCTGTAACGAGATTTTGGATAAGCTTTTTAAAAAGTCTTAATTAATAATAGAAAGATTTAATAATAAAAAGAAACTTAATTAATTTATTGCCTCGTTGGTCGTGTTGGTTGCAAATGCGACTGCTGATCGGGGGGAGGTTCCGGGTTCGATTCCCGGGTCGAACCTATTCCATAGTGGGACGTAAACGTGACCGATGAAACGTGGGAGTGTTCTGCATTCCTCTGCCTACCTCTTCGGGGATTACAGACGTGAAGTTACGAAGTAATTAATTTATTAAATAATGTAACCGATCTGGTGCCAACCGTTCTAGGTGAGATTCAGAAGTAGACTACCTCTGGAGAGTTGCCGCATGTACTTAACTGGTTAATTTGTGCAGATGAAGCAATATCAGTTTACATCATACCGAATTGAGGTCGCGAGCCCCTACAACACGGACATCATGTCGCTGCCGAAACTGACGCTTTATACACAAGTGGCTTGTCCTCATCGGATCTCATTTAGGCATAACTGGTATAAAAACATCATTCCGAGCTGAAGTATTCGACTTGAACACAATTCACTTATCCCAGGAATTCAATCATACCTGAGGTTTCCAGATTACATTCACAACATTGGAACCTAGGGACAATGTCGCTACTGTAAACGTATACTCATCTGGTAGCAAGGACCTTGTCAGTTTTTGTAAAGGAGCCCTATCCTTTATCGAGCGGCTCCTCGCGTACTCTGGTGAGAATCTGTTGCTAGAAAGCGAAGGGAAGCTTGATTGTTTACTAGAGCTCACCTAAGCACGTAGGCCAACATTTCCATTTAGAGCTATCACATAATATCAGTCCATAGATCCGTTACGCTTATTCCATCGTCCAAACCTAAGTGCTGCACCAGAGCCGCTCGCTTGCCGCGACGTAGCCACGGCGGGACCGAAGCGATTGTGTGGCCCAGTAATTGTAATATACCTAAGCATGTAAATATCAAATAAAAATACGTATCTACTTTATTCTCGTGTACTAGCGCCTCTAATTACCGCTGTGTCCCTGCGCGCACCCTAGTTGTAAATATACCTAATACATAAACGTAACATCACGCTTATTATCCTAGAAGTAGTAGGCAGAGGAGTGTAGTACACTCCCACATTTCACGAGTTACATTTAAGTTACATGGAACTGATGAACCTATTGCCATACACCGGCCACAAATTCAGACTCCGAACCACTACTAGAAATTCTAAATTAGAAAAATCAAATAGTACCCGATCTGGGATTTGAACCCAGGATCTCCTGATCAGCAGTTGCGCTTGCAACTCGACTAACGAGGCATATATTATATGGTCTTAAACTTCAAAAAAATATAATCTCATCACTTTGAAACCACTGAAAGTGAATCAATATGTTCCTAATGTTTGAATTTTTAAGAAAAAGTTCATTTTTTCCCAGCTCGTACATTCAATATTATAATCCATAATTAAAACCACATACATGTATAAGAGTATACGGTGAGATATTAATAACAAGAATAGTTTATTTAAGATTTATATCCACTGTCACTTCATTTTACAATAAATACTGTGGAAAGTTGAAGGCTGCTTTTACATGATTATTTCTGCCACACTGTATCATCATTCAGTCCAACACTAACCGTTGAACTGTTCAAATGGTCCTCCTTTACGATCATTCGCTGCACGATTATAAATAATGAATTAAACCACAGCATTGTTTGGGCATTACTTTATTAATATTGATATAATATTTGATGGTACAATGTACAACTCGTACGCACGAGCGTCGCCGGCCGGCAGTCCACAGGCGGCGGGTGCGCCCCGACAGGTTCGGCCGCCTGTATATGATGTGGCGAGCCGCCGTCAGCCGCCGCGTACTGCCGGCCGCCGCGCTCGCCGGCTCGCTATATTCCATCTTTGAAATCCGTTCAGCGAAGTATTCGATACACTGTATTGAGCTCTCTCACATTTTTGCATTTACTAATACGTGCGTCGATTTATGATTTATGCGCTATATTACAGGTCGTTAAATTAATAAAATAAATGTCATTAAAAAATATTCTTTGTACAAAAGAGCGTCCATTCGTTATGATTGTTCTTTACTACAATAGAAGGACCTTTCAAAATATAATATAGCACCCACGGTACAAAATCGTCACTTATGCAATTTTTGTCAAAATTGATCTGAGTATGAGAAAAAATAGCTAACAATAGCTGCCTCTTTATTTGGTGCGTAAATGTCACATGTGTAATGTATATACTTTCCACGAGACGGTAGTTGTGTCGTTAGGTTTTGGCACACAACATTTATTAGAACCAAATACAGGGTCAGTTCTAGTTCCGGTGATAGCTCAAGTAGCAGTTCCAGTAGTTCTCATTCGGAAAATAATAAATCTAATAATGATAGCCTTGTCCATGAACACAACCAACCTGTGCAACCTATAACGAAGGCAAGAGGCAAAAAGCGAACTCGTAATCCAACAACCTGGAAAAAGGATATTGCTAAGCGGCTCAGCAAAATTTAAAAAACTAAATCAAGGTAAAACAATGAGACCTACTTGTAGAGGAAAGAGATTTAAGAGGAGAGGAAGGAATAAATCGAGTCGAGAAATATAGAACACAATGGGGAGTAGAAACTTAAACGAAGATGGTATCCAGGCCGATCTTATGAAAAGCGACGACGAGGTTTATATCTAATTTAAATAAAAAGTTTGATTAATAGTAAGTTCTGTGTAGAATTATAAAATTTTGTTACACTTGTTTGGTACTTTAATTAATAAAACTTTTAAAAAAGTATAATTTCGGGTGTTTTTATTATTACACAATTGCCCAGTTAATTGTTTTCTAGTGCCATAACGTCACTTCTGGGAGGGTTGTAAATTTGAAACCTTTATACTTATTTATAACAAAATCATAAGATGTTTGTTTTTACTTTGGCATGAAGTTTAATATTATACTTCAAATATAACCAGTCTATTTCTTTAATCAATAATACCTTTACATTATTATATCATGTCGAATTTTCAAACGCTTCTCCTGAAAAATTACATCATTTGCATAAGTGACAGTTTTGAACCGTAGTTGCGATATGACATTATTGCATTACGGGCATACTGAGGGTTTATTCAGTTAAGAAATAATTTGTTCGAGTACAATTAAAAAAAAATGAACTTGCATTTGTGACCCATCAATGCATATATGTATATGTATGTACTTGTACGTACATGCGTAACTCGTGATATCACAGCTGATTCAGGCCGCAAACTCGTTGTCGAATGTCTGGGACAAAAAACAATTATCATGAAATACTTTTAGGTCTACAAATTACTGCGTCTAAGACTTTCGATGTCTATTTACACTTGACGTTGTCAAAAATAGATCTTTATATTCTAATTTTCAATGTGTTCATGTTAAAACTAAGGATACCTCTTTTGGAATTTCAAACAATCTAAATTGTTTTTTAGTGGCACAGACATTCGAATGAGAACAGACAGGCCATAGAACCGCCCGTGGCTAATATTTATTGGGGCCCTAATTACGTTTAAACCTTGTAATGCATAGTTGGGCTATCGAGTCAGTCGATCGATTCCCCTCGGACCGCTACCCCGCGCACGAGTCACAAGTACAAGTCCCGTCCGCCGGCAATTCACGCCGGCTGGACCCACTCCTGAGCACTAACAGTACATCGTCATATTATGCATCTCGTAAAGCTATATCTATTTATCTCAGGTATTCCTACAAGATTATATAGGGTAATCCCGGGCTAGATGCCACAGCGGGATAGATGCCGCAACGGGATAGATGTCGCAACGGAATAGATGCCGCAACTGAATAGGTGCCGTAACGGGATAGATGCCGCAACGGGACGGCATGATGCCGCAACGGAATAGATGCCCCAGCCCGCTGC
>DWMG01000720.1:0-17781 GCA_018244855.1 Elbella merops
CTTGGCGGCCCGCAGCAGCGCGCCCGCCGCCGCGCCGCGCGCGCGCCCGTACCACGCCGCGCGCAGCTTGCCCACGCCGTGGTGGTGCGAGATCGACCCTGTAGTACAGCGCAGCCGTGCTATTATATCTCATTCTAAATATTTTCACTCATATATCCCTTGGTTCTTGCGAACTAAATATTCAGAAGGAATTGTAATTTTTTAACCAAGTCTTTAACACTTACGTTTCACGGCTCTAAAATATGACTAAATTCTACTATTCTACTATTTCTAAATCCCCCTCGCTTAGTAAATTACATAAAACTTGTACTATTGCACAGCAGACAATAACTTAAAAACAAAATTCTTTGTCATTTTTCATTGCTATTTAAATTAGAATATAACACAAAATATACTCTATAAATGCGATTTTACCTCCATTAGCTAGTATTTCCTCTCTAGCGGCTGCCTCGATCTCCTCGTACACGGTGACCGCATCAGCGCACTGCGCGCTGTTGAACCCGAAGTAGAAGTAGATGCAACAGCCCGCATCGTAACTAGAACATAAATATAAGTTAATTAAATTATAATTCAGCGGAAGATATTTACGAGATCGTGTTTATCTTCTCGATTAAATTTTTTTGGCTCATTTTCTAAACTAAATATCCAAAAACGAGTAAGTTAAGGATAAAAGAAGTAAAGATTAGGGGAACAGAACGATTACGGCTGACATACTTAATAATGAAATTCAATTGGGTTTATTTATGGTGTTATCTGAAGTTGACTAGGTGGTACTGACGTCTGCGTGAGGCGGCAGGAGATGAGGAAGTGGCGCAGCGCGCGCGCGCGGCACTCGCGGCGCACGCGCGCCTTGGTGTTGCGGCACAGCGCCAGCGCGCGCTCCCACGGCACCGACGTCTCGAACGACTCCGCCACCACCTCGTACTCCAGCGCCAGGTCCTGCGCACACCGCCTGCCTCTTACTCTACCACCCTGCCACGTGGCACTGTACCAAATATTCTCAGTGATGAGGGTGCCACATACGCAAAACCGAACAATACACACTATTTTAAACGTACAAATTTTCAAAAAAATGTTAATACTATGTTTAAAATACAAAGTCAAAACCTACCCTAATATAAGCAATAACGAACGTCAACGTATAGCCAGCCTTCCCGTTGTTGGCGCCGCCGGGCACTCCGCCGTACCGCGCCGCGATTGCGTTCAATTTCTTCTCCCTGTCGGTCACCTCCTCCGAAGTGCCCTCCATCAGTAAAGTGACCACACACAGCTTCTGGGGGTCGAAACCTTTGATCTTCGTTATGTATAGCCGCTTCAGACCGTCGAGAAGGATACCACCCCATGATGGTTTGGTCTTTAAAACGTGCCCTAACTGAAACTGAAAGTAAGGAAAACGTTTTAAATAAATTTCCTGCTCAATAAATACAAATATATTGATATTCATTGAAGGTTGGTTTAAGTTTACCAATATAACTTTACTGATGTGTCAATATTCCCAATAGTCATTTAAAGATGGCGCCACATGTAGCATGAATAACACTTTCCAAATATAAACACAATGCTGGCATGTTCTGCATTTGGTCCGCTTTAATTATAATTTCGGAAAACTGATGTCAACATTTTTGAAACTCTCACTACTATTTCTGGTGCTAAGCTGCACCG
Organism: Elbella merops; assembly: GCA_018244855.1. NCBI lineage: Eukaryota > Metazoa > Arthropoda > Insecta > Lepidoptera > Hesperiidae > Elbella > Elbella merops. The sequence continues at coordinate 1,663 of DWMG01000720.1, forward strand.
CTTGCACTGCTATAATTTACCAATTTACAGGACAAAATTCGAATATTTTTTTTCGAATATGAACAATATAAGAAGTGTTGAATAGAGTTTAGTTTTAAGTTTATTTAAATGCCAGTTTCCTACCTGTTCATTATCCATGAGCCGTATGCTGGAGGGTTGCAGCCGATGCCGAGCCACCTCCCTCTCGAAATAGAAGCCCGACTCCCAGTCTGGGAATACCAGGGATCCGTAGCGGGTAACTGGCGGTAACGGACGGATTTTTAAGGTCACCTGGGAGCAAAACACAGCTTTTGATTCTTCATAGGAGTATTTAGGCGATAGAAACTGATATGCTATTGGCGACAGATGTAAGATGTCAGTGTCAAAATACAGTACAAATGGAAAATAAAATGTAATAAGAAAATTTTTCATAAGAAAATTTCTTAAATAATGTGTAGGTTGTAACCATACATATCTTCACTCCAAGTTCCTTACGGGGTAGGCAGAGGACACGAGAGTGCCAAATATCTTTGTTAACCATGTTTCACCATCAGTAACAGAATTTCTATTTAAACCCTAAATATAAACAAACCTCAGTAACGACTCCCAAGCATCCTTCAGAACCCATGATAACGTGTTCCCACTCCGGACCGCAAGATATCCTCGGTACACAACAACTCTTCTCTATCACCCCGATAGGTGTCACTGTCTGCAAATAAATACAAAAATATATTATTTTCCTTATAATTTTTTGTGAGCAATGGCGATATTCAAAAAGACAATTTATTAGTGTGCAAGCAATGCACAGATTCCATTAATGTCTTAGAAGAAAAGCACTTGGTCTTTGGAAAGATCTGGAAAAATTTGATGTGTCTGTCTAGCTGCAGACCGATACAACACCTAAAGAGAATACATGTTTCTGCAAGTTTTAAGTAACATTACAATATGTAGGAGTATTTCTATATAGTTCCTCCGCTTCCTCCATTGCAATTCTCCATAATTTCATATCTGTGCCTATTATATTCAATATGTTCGTAACTCAACACTTGATAGTATATACCTGCATAATCTTGTTCCTAGGCCCCTTAAAGGGGTTAGGAACGAGATTATGCGTCGAGTTTAGCCAGCACTTACTTTAAAATGAACAACAAGATCCTCAATGTTGCCATAGGTGTTCTTCTTCATGCCGCTGGCACGGGTGGCGACCCAGCCGCCCAGCGTCGAGAACTCGTAAGAGTCCGGCTCGTGGCCCACCGTGAACCCGCGGGCGCGCATCTCCCGCTCCAAGTCCTGGCCGACGATGCCTGCCTGAAAATTGTCAGATCGCTTTTTAATGCATTATTATTACATTGACACGCCAGATGCCTTAAGGTGGCGCCCTTAGGGCTGGCAGTTACTTCGCGCAGAGGATTAGCCTTATAATTCAGCGAGGTAATGCTTTGGGAATTGGGAATGTTTTGGGAATCGTGCCTCACAAGGACATTTTAGATGAATTTTTTTTTTAATATTGTATTTTTTTAAATTTTATTAGTATTGTTTTCAAAATGTTTTATTAAGAAGTGATTTTATTTCTAGATAATAAACATTAAATTGTTCTTCTAATTACTAAAATTATCCAAAACAGGCGTGATTTTATGATATGATATGCCGCTTCTTCTCCATAGTGAGGCTTCTTCCGAAGCGGTGGTAGCATCATTTTGACGTACAAAAAGTGTTCTTATGAACCAATTTTGAATAAATGAATTTGAATTTGATATCATATCACGTCTGTAATCTCCGAAGGAGCTGACAGAGGAGTGTCGTGCACTCCAACGTTTTACTAGTTACTTTTACGTCGCACTATGGTATACATAGATGCAGGTGAGTCCATTGCCATACATCGCGCAAACCGCACAGATCCAGACTCCTAGCCACTAGTAGAAAATGTAATGCAATAGCACCCAATAATCGAATAGGTAGGAATAATCGAATACTAATCAATATTACAAGTACATACCCGTCATAAAGCGGATGACCCACTTACAGTATCTAGATTAGACTCACCTGTAATCTGGCCAATAGCTGTTCTTTATCAATCCACAGGATTGAGTTCATGCCGCTCGTGTCCAGCGCCACGATGGGCCTCTCCTCGTGGTCTGGACACGTGACCGCCTCGGACACGGACGTGCCGCCGCCGAACGGGATAATCACTAACGAGTTGTTCGACGCCAACCTCACTATGTCCACCACCTGAAACGATCAGCTGGAATATATCATGTTGGCGAGTTAGGTCATATGGACCGTCAGCAAAAAAATCAGCATGTACGGTGTAGATTTAAGTAGTTACTAAAGTTAATACTTAGTTAATTAAAGTTACTTAAAGTTAATTAAAGTTACTACTTAGGTTAATAAAAGGACCATCAATCGAAATTAGAACAAGAATTCTAACTTGCATTGTAAAATAAGGAAATTTGACTATTCTCTAAATAAAAATATCAGAATCGTGAGTTGCTCCTTACTCGGCAACCTAAAACAATTGTTTGTATGTTTTACTTCCTTGACTTAATTAGTTTGTCATTAAACTACACCAAATTTTAAACTGCATGAAAAGTTAAATTATGCAGATTGTAAATTGAACTTTACCTTTAAAAAAAACTGATGAACAAAGGAAGTTTAGTCGATAATTTGTACAGATAATTTCATATAGTTTTTGGAACTCAAGTGGAACTCACCTTTTTATTTACCTTAAATATGATTTTTTTTTTATATAATAAAACTTGCCTTTTTAACTTGAACCAAAAAAAAAAATTATTGTAATTTGATTGGGGACGTGTGCTAAGTCGTTTGTCCATAAAAATAAATCGAAATTATAAAGAAAATCCGATATAATTAACTCATACGGAAAATTTTAAAAATAAAGCTAGAATAAATAATTAGAATTCTTAAATCTTGAATAATTCAGACATTTGAAAAATTTTACCATATGGCTAAGTTATCTGATGGTACTTAAGAAAGCATATTATTTTCTATCACTGTCTCTCTGTAAATACATATTGCTATTGTACCCGTGCAAATCTCATTAAATCCTTTATCTTTATTCCACTGTTGGACACCTGTCTTCTTTCAGAATTAGAAGGTAGAAGGACAAAGTTGGTCTTGGCAAACGTAGTGTAGGAAGCTGGCAGCAGTTGGATGCGAAGTTGAAGACGAGCTCAGTGGCGTGCTATTGGAGAGGTCTATGTCCAGCAGTGGCCGGGGTAGGCTGATAATGATGATGATGAACGACAAAATTTACCAAGCTGACCCATTACGGACTGGTGGTCTTCAAGCGTGTTACAGAATATTATGGAGAACTAACTCTACAACCTGTAAGATTTCCCAAAATCTTTTCTTCCACCGTTGTCGCGGGTGACATCTAATTTTAAAACGATTTTAGATTTTTTTTAAATACAATATAGCTTGGCAAACTATGACTAACCTTTTTCATGGGGAAAGGCGACTCGTGTAAAGGAGCGGAATGATGAAATACATGATGATGATGAGTTGAGTTAAAATTAACTAACCCGTGTAAATACTAGTCGTTGTTGATGTTACCTGGTCATGTGACTCCGGCCATATCACGGCGTCAGGTATTCTTGAAAACGTGTTGGATCTCAGCCGGGACATGTCTTTGAGCGTTTGTCCGTGTGCCCGTATCAGCCTATCTATCCCCTCCACGCTCACAGGAGCTATCTTCTCCAGCTCGATTCTCAAGTTCGCCGGCAAACGACTTTCGGGATAGGTTTTTGGGAGAACTGGGACCTTGGGCGGTTTCCGGACGTCCACGTTGAGTTTGTCCTCGATGTATTTTATTAAGTTGGGTAGTTCCTGCCCACTGATCGAATATCTGGAAAGATAAGAGAGGTAGCTGAATAAGGAATCGAAAGCCTTCGAAATCTGGCGTACGTTTATGAAGAGAGTAACAAAGTTAGGAGAAGCACGTTAGGTCTCTAAGATTAGAGAGATATTTTGTAATTGGTGCTGTTTGTTTATCAGTTAAGGAACCTGGCATGCCGGAATAATAATGTCGTTCAAGATATTTTATATGAGGGTAAATAAGTGAAATGAACGCCATCTTCCGTCTTTTTCTGTTACCATGTAACGTTATTGTCGGTAGATGTGTACACGATGGCCATATTTATACAATTTTATATACCTACATAAGATATAAAACATACAACATAAGTACTTGGACTTGGCCAGTGAACGATGAGAGAATAGAGTCCAACAGTAGAAACAGTAGAACAGGAAACTCATCTCGAAACATACAAAGAATTATTTATACACACTCGTGCACGTGTAGATAGAACAAGATATGTGACGTAAATAGTAAATATTTTATTTCCAACATTCGCGTATTGGCTAATACTTCCCATTCACAGTTCTCGCTGTGGTCATGGGTATCTATAGTAACATTAGTATTTATGTTAGTCTTTCTCAAAGTGAGCGATAACGCCTCCTTGTGGGCGCCGGAGGCTTTCAGTGGGGCGGTAAAATTTATACACTCTAGATCCTTTACTGCCTCCCTGAAAGATTAAGGATAAGACTCCTAGTGCTCATTAGATATATTTCATCTACATAATTATCAGCCTATTTTCCTTCATTGCTGGACATAGGCCTCTCCAATAGCACGCCACTGCACAGAGGCCTTAGGTATATTTAAGGTACTACACCTTAGGCCTTAGGTAAAATAAAGTGAATATGAAGGGCGTTAGTAAATAATTTTTAATTTGGACAGCACAGGAAATAAGTTTGAGAATCTATGATGAATACAACAGCCATGGAGCGAAGGTCGAGATGGATGCTAGACAAACATATTGATTTAAGCGCATTACCGAGAACAGCTGAAGGGGATCCAAGCTAATGGTAAATCAATTGATAGTATCTGCTATTGGCCATATACATTACCTATCATAATCCTATCGAATAGATCGGTTTGGGAAACAGATTAGATTTCGATCATATTTAAAATATAACGTAATATCAGGCCTACAATCCCGGAAAGGATAGGAAGAGGAATTCAGTACACTTCTACAATTCACCAGTTAGATTTACGTCCGATATAGAATAAATAGGTGGAGAACCTATTGCCATACACCGAGCTCAGATCTAGAAATTTCTACTATAAATTCGTACCCGATTTGGGTTCGAACCCAGGACCTCTCGAACTGTACATTTAGGGAGTACGTAGATATTTCTTATTTGCAATGAATCATTTCTATTTATTACAGTACTAACCATTACGGAGCGAATATTACATTCTCAACTATACAATGTTCCTATCAAGTTACCACAAAACTATTGAACGTAAGCCACACACTTGTTCCCAATTTGTGCTGAATACGTTCTGCAGAATTGCATTTGTCACACGTGCAACGTTCGTCATTGTTGGGGCACGCTGGCGGCGCATTGTTGCGGTGTACACATTATCCGATATTGACATAATGCAATTGATGAATCACGATGTTTACGAGACGTGATTGTAGTTCCATCGCAAACACTAGCATAGTTGGAGGAACGTATCTAAATATTAAACTATATTTCTTTATTTCATTAAACACCAACACAAAATCATGTCAGAGTTTATAGGACATGAAGAGATATAGAAATACAATTATGCTTGAATTGAGGATTAGGACAATTACTGACATTATTATAATATATTAATTATTATCAATATAATTAAATGGAACTAATAATAAAACTATGTCTGACAGTCTGACGTTACTATGTCTGACAATTAAAATGGTTACCACCAAACCACGCCTTATTGTTAGACTGAAACGTTAATTGTTTTAATGATAATTGCTTCACGGCAGAAATAGGTGCAGTAGTAATACTATTTCGGACGCACCACCTTATATAAATTCTACCATCTAATAACTAACATAACATCACGCCTGTATTTCCTTGAAGGGGTATATAAAGGAGTGTACAATTAATTTGTCAGGTTAATATCGCACCATGGAATAGAGGGCGAGCCTATTGTCCCACATCTGGCAGAAATCCAGACTCTGAGCTTGTGCTAGAAATTTAAAATTGCAAAAACCTAATGGCACCCGACTTCGGAATCTAAACCAGGGCCTCTAGGTCAGCAGTCGCACTTGCAACCGTTCGACCAACGAGGCAGTCGACAGTCATCATCGTCAGCCTCTAGATATCCACTGCCAGAGATAGGCCTCCCCTAATCGGCGCTACTCCTTCCGGTCTTGGGCCTTCAGAATCCAGCAGCTTTCAGCTTTTCAGTCGATAGTGAACAAAGATTATTATTATTATCTCCGCAATCATGTACAATTCCTGTAACCACATAGTTTGTATCATTCCAGAATCAAAATACGAACTCCCATACAATGTCACGGATAATCCACCGCACTCGTCATGTGTCTAGTAGAATTTAATTGGTTATAGTGTAATGTACAGTATGACCTCATACTGTTGTTCAATTGTTATTACGCCATAACGCCGGGCTCCTTACGGGGTAGGCACGCACACGCACGGGGTAGAGAGCACTGAGTGGCAAATATCTCTATCTTTACACTGAATGGCCTTTGGGAACTTATTATTATTATTACACACCTGACGTGTTGATCTACAACCATCAATCGGTTAAAAGCGCATCATATCTTTACCAGCGGTTCCATTTACTACCGTCTTTTCCATAGTTTTACAAGGCGGTACCATTAACAACCTTCACCTTGCGTTAATTAGTTATCCTTTATAAATAATCAATCGACCAACTTATACGAGTACGGTATGCAGACAGGTATGAAGAGAGTTATGAATGTAGAAGGAACACGTCAGGATAGTAACGACAGAGATACTCGCATGTAGCACTCGGTGCTCTCTGCTTCGTTGGTCGAGCGGATGCAAGCGCGACTACCGATCGGGAGCTCCTGGGTTGAAATCCCGGGTACTATTGGATTTTTCTTATTTGGAATTTCTAGAAGTGTTTCGGATTCTGGATCTGTGCCCGGCAAAAGGTTCACCACCTATTCCATAGGATGTAAATGTAACTGGTGAAACGTGGGAATGTACTACACTCCTCTGTCTACCCCTTCAGGGATTACAGACGTGATGTTACGATTACGATGCTCTCTGCATGAATTTATTGGACCTGGCGAGATGATACTATGATAATAATAATATAATTCACAACCGCGCGTGCTCCAATTAACGTCTCTATTTAATGGAGGCCGATGGCGGCGAGGCGCGTGCGAATTGAGCGGAAGAACCAATTCCGCCGCCCGCCCACGCTCTACCCACGCTGCTAACTGCAGTATACTCGACTCTACTTTCTTATTTCTTCCTGGTACTTTTCAAATCTTTAATCGGAATAATATTTATAAACGTAAAGTTGCCTTAGAAAATCTTGCAATTTATTTTTCGTCCTATATATTTGGATATACGTTTCATGCTCAATACTTATCCATAATCACGAACATAGCATATCGCAAATCAATATTGAAATTAAGAAATCGCAAAGAGGAGGATTTCTTCATTTCTTTGACTCTATAATTTCATTCGTTCATAATTATTTCAACCAAGACTCTATAATTCAAGACGGGAGTGAAAAGGCACTTTCTAGGCGAACGTGCCATATCCAAGGCTGCATCTCGCTTTCATAAGGTGAGATGGCAACCAAACGCGATCCTATTGTTAAATAAATAAAAAAATGATTCTACATATTATACAATGGGTATGACTCTGCAGCCATTATCTTGTATGAACATAGGAAATTTTTCCCAACGATGTACTGTGAAATTGTTAAAGTACACAATATATATTTTTACAGTTTTTATACAGGGCTTTCTGGCTTTTACAACATTTAGCAAACAAGTCTCTGAAACCAGAATGCTTGTATTAAAATAACGATGAAAGTAAAAGAATCATACGAGTCCGTAACGATAGACATCTGACAATCGGCGCTGCCTGCCTACCCCGTGAGGGACTGGGATTATGATATAATAATAATAATAATAACAATACGTTACACAGTATGTAGAGAAGTATTAACATTATACCAGTCTCATGTCATACAACATGACGATACTGTATGAGATGTACTGAGCGGAAACCGTTGTCATCCCATTACCAGCGTCATAACAAACACCATAAGGATCAGTTTTCTACCAAACAAACCATTCATTCTCTAATAAAGCTTAACCGCAGCTATGTGTTAAAATCCTTCGTTTTTAAATGAGAAATTGCACACAATTCGAAACATATACCTCTAGATACTAGACTCTACGTGTATTTATATATTCCGTACACGTACATAAAGCTATTAAAACTGACATTTATGATTTGCAATGAATGCTACGAGTAATTTATCCTATTCAAATATTACCTTAGTTGAATAGTTTTTATTTATATAGTATAGTATATAATGTATATAATATATTATTTGTATAGAACGCTGATAATGGACATTATATAATACATACTAAAGGTCGCCACTGACGGAGCTTTAATATATATTATTACAAGGCATATGATATAATATATATGTAACTTTACGCCTGTAATCCCCAAAGGGGTAGACGTAGGAGTGTAGTATCCGAACTTTCTACAGCTGCGTTAAGTTCTAAAATGGTCACTGCAAGAAATTTCGATATTACAAACCTGGTCGTCTCGAAGTCTTACGTCAAAATAGTACAAATACAGCAGGACATCTCTCGGTACCGCGAGAAATATTATTATACAGACAATGGTCGCAAAGCTATTAACTACTATAGCTCCGTGTGCGACGAGCTTAAATCATCGACCGTTTCTGAGCAGCGTCACGAATTCAAAGTTAATAATTAAATGTACATTAAAATGATAAAGATTAGAATAAAAATCGCAATTACAATTGGACACGTGCATAGCGAATGAATGTTATCAATAAATTCTAATTAGTTTTTGATTGACAGTTAATTAAAAAATATTAATATTATGTGCAAGTAACAAGAATATTTAATAATTTGGTATTATCACACGTTCTTGTGAGGTGTTCCGAATGTCGATAGGTTCACTTACCAGCAGGTGGCCTGTCTGCTAGGTCAAGTGCTAGGCTAAATACAAAAAAAAGTTGATTTGACACCTAAAGCTTTTACTCGTCGACGTCACGATTTATGGTGTTATATTTTAAAATATAAAACAATAGAATCAATATTGTCATTGAAAAATACCAACTTTTACTTACCTAACCCATTTTATATGAAACAACGGAGAACATTCGAGAAACTGTGTTTTGCAATTCATGAGCAGTGCGAGGATCATGGGTAAACACCCCTCAGGGGAAACCCATGTGTAGCTGTGGGCTGGGATAGGGTGATTATAATTATATATATACTATGAGCTAGTGACGAACGTAGATAGATAGAGATTTCCGGTGCTCTATGCCACTATCCCTTTAAGGATCTGGCGTGACGATATCAATAATAAGTTGTTCTATAAGGTGTATGTAATCTCCCAATGCGCACTCTATCAGCGTGTCACACATGGCTATACCCCGTTTCAGGGCTAGACGAGACTCGGGACCAACAGTGGAACGACGTCAGGATTGATGGTGGGCAAGCTACTAGATATGACTACTAATCTAGATATGACAATGTAACTAATTTTACGCTTTTATTTTAGAATTAAATATGTATATATGGATATACAATATGCAGTTCTGTTGCAGTGGCCCTTGACCTGACCTTCAGGAACTTATTGAATATGTTCCACGTATGTAAGTACCTGCAGGATAGGTAGGCGCGACAATGTATAACGTATATATTATATGTGTGTACTGCAGTATATATTGCATTTGATGCTTTTTGATACATTTAAGTTGAAATTACTTCATTATAATATCATTAAACACAATGAGTAGTGTAATAAAGATTGACGCAACATCACACCTGTAATCATCGAAGGCTTAGTTAGGCAGAAGAGTGATATACATTTCCACGTTCCATCAGTTACGTTTACGACCCACGATGGAATAGGTGATAAGCCTATTGCCATACATTGAAGCACAGATTCAGACTCCGGGGCTTTACTAAACATTTCTACTACAAAATCTAAGTCAGAAGAATCCAATAGTATCCGACCCGGGAATCGAACCGAGGGGCTCTCGATCAACAGTTGCAACCGCTCTACCTATGAGGCACTCAATTGAACATTGTAACTTTGATTGTAATAGAGTTGATAATAATGTATAATAATAATAATGGTAACGATAATAACTTGTTTCATGTAAATAACTAAAATAACTTGTTTCATGTAAATAACTAAAATAACTTGTTTCATGTAAATAACTACAATAACTTGTTTCATGCACATCGTATATGATTAACAGTTTGGAATTATACTCAATAAATCAGACATTAACATCTAACCTCGCGTTTACAATTCGCTCGCTTTATGTCATTTTAAATACATAGCACCTTATGGACCCGACTTAAACCTCACCTAAATTTCACCTATTCTCAAAGATTGAGAAAGTTATTTCGATAAGGGCACGGTTTATTATTTATTTACTCTTTATTGCACACCATATACAGGCATGACAAAGGCGAACGTAATGCCTAGTGGCATTCTTCACCAGCCAACCCTTAAAGAATTGTACGACGAAAAATAAAAAAGGTAGCATAAAAAAAGCAGGTGCAAAAAAGAAAAAAAAAAGTTAAAAAATTATTTTCTTTTTCTGCAGCTACGTTTTTTCAAAAATACATAATATTCATTCGCGTTAGCCCCTAAAGATTTCGCCTTCTTTTATTTTATTAAAAATCATTCTGGTGGTTACACGATGATGATCTAACTATCACCTTCACATCATAAGTCAAAGAACAACGCGAAACAAAATGCAACAGGCCACAGGTGGCTTTACGTGGTGTTACGGTATTTGTGTATAGACGACATACGAGTAAGCTAATAAATATATCATTTTACTAGCGCTACCTCATAATCACATGTTGAATTTTCCATCGAATTGCATGCAATTGATTGTAAAGAATACATACATACGTAACTTCACGCCAAGCTCCTTAAGAGGTAGGCAGAGAGCACGGAGTGACAAATATCCCTATCCTGGTATACCTGCCGTGCTTCTTCCACATTCATCAATCTCTTCATATATGCACCCCGGTTTCGGAGATTTCTACCTCCCCCATCACTCGTAACATGACCTATTTGGTCGAGATGGGTGAGCCTTATTCTCCCTCGGCACCTGCGTCCATCAACATTCGCATTGTACATTGAAGATAACATTATAATAAACTCACCTGTCGCCCGTGAACATGACTTTGCCGTCGACGAGTTTGAATAGGGAATCTTTGTAGCCCCAGCCGTACCATTTCAGGAGATCTTGTCTGAAAATTAATGCGATTTATTTATTTTTCATCATTATCATCAACCCTTTTTAATGTTCTAGTATCGGATACAAGTCTACTACAAAACTGAAAAGGATTTGGAAATTGTTCGAATTTAATAATTGGACGTTTTTGGAAACAGTTCGCGATGAAATTTTACCACCTCATTTACGTATAGGTTTGAAATTTGAAAATAATAATTTAATGTTTTTAAACATACCATATAGTTAAACATATCAACCATACATTAACAAAACCACTTTGAACAGTCTCAGGCAGAACTTCTATTTATGAGTACTTTCCATTTCATCTTGAATGGAAGATTTAATGTCGCCAGATTTACTTTCTCGAGATTTAGTCTCAGTGTGTCTATGGCGTGGATAACGCCGTTTAGAGCTTAAGTTAAATTACGATTAAAATATGACATTCCAACTTTAAATTTTAATTTCCAGCCTCTATAGGCTCGGTTAAGGATAAATGATTCAGGATAATGATAATTGATAATAATAAGTACTGGATAATGATAAGAATGGATAACGTTACGCAACCTTGAAGTTTATTATCTATTCAGATCTAACAGGCAAAGGCAGATGCGTATACAAATTTAACAATAACTGCTCAATGTTAAATTTGACTTGAACATTGGTATTCTATGTAATGTGCTTTACGATAAAAAATTACATCTTGAACTGGTAACATTTAAGATCAGCTAAAACTTAATCATCACAGATCCACGTGTGGGCCGGCCAGATGACACAGAGGCGTGACACAGAGACGAGGCGTGACAGATTGAAACAATCGAATGTCTGTCTGTACGAAAAATAATCTGCTCGTTGGCGTTGCCATTGTACATTGATATAATGTGTTACAAAAGCGTTTGTTTGCTGCTCTCTGTTACGAAGCGTAAATAATCATATGTATATTTAGGTATGTACTTATGAGGTATGTACATATATAAATATATGTGTGTGTGTGTATAATATATCGGTGAAACGTGAAGTATACTGTTAATTAGTTAATACAGCAGAGTTAGGCATAATTTTATGTATAAATGTAAAAACCAATATACATACAAAACAATACGAGTATGTTAACATTTGAAATTATATACCCATGTTGCATGCAATGCAACTACGAATTTTAAATTAAAACTTTGTTCGATGTATTTATATAAAATTTGTGTCTGTTGTCGCCAACGATTTTAATAACACGTTATTGCAAGTTGGGCTCTCCGAACAAACGTTGATGAGTCCTTACTGAACAATCGTTATCGCCACATGGTTTTCCATTCTGTCGCCGAAATGGCCACCTCTGCCCACTTAAGGCTACTTTGACGGTCGTGTTGAAAATAGAAAAATAATCTTTTTCTCTTAAGTTTAAATTATGAGGTGTTAATGGCACCCGCGTGAGTGATCGTGGGTTAATAAAAAAATAAGTATAATAATCGATCATATTTCGCCGTTTCTTTCATCTCTTTATTTTTTCTTGTTTGTCTTACTTTCTTTCGCATTTATAAATAATCGTACATGTATTGTGGAAGTTAAAATTATATGAATCAACTGCCCATAATATCTCATTACTTGTACCGTGAACATTCCAGAAACGTGATCAAGCCCTCCATAGAGTTGCAGCGAGGAAAAACACCTCTGTAGGTGTGGTATTTAAACATGTTATATACAAATTCAAATCTATACACAGCCCTATCTTATATCTTATCATATCAGTGGCGCGCTGACCTAATTTACGGATGATATATGTATTTTCGTCGACGTCACATGAGTAATGCTAATCGGTAATATTTAAAGTTTCCTTGTAATTAAAATATAGTTATTTTATTTTTATTATATCACGGCTGTTTCGTAAATGTAAGGGCAAAGGAAAGTAGTACACTTTCACGATTCACTTGTTATGTTATGCGTCCTACAATGGAATAGGGTGTGATCCTATCGTATACACCAGGTACAGTTCGAGACTCCGAGCTAATACTAGACATTTAAAGTTAGAACAGGCAGTAAATTTCATTACTATATTATCATGCTAGGTCCGGCATGGGGTAGACAGAAAGCACGGAGTACCAAATATCTCTAAGGTTACACATCTGAAGTGCTTCGACTACATCCATCACTCTCTTCATACGCAATGATATTCCATTGAGATTAGTGTTTTATTGGTTGTATTCGAGAGTGGGTATTCGATAAGAAAGTACCACAAAGCTATTTAGAATATTCTTTAACAGGCTGAAAGGCCAGTTTATAATGAGAGAGACAGCACGCCTGTAGCTACTTTTGTCATATCAAGTTTTTTTTTTATTATACGATAGGCTAGTTAATAGGGGTTATTATTATACGACAGGCTAGCGTTTGGCCGCGACCTCGCCTGATGGTAAGCGCTGATCCGTCCTAAGATGCAGCACGCATGTCTACGAAGTGCCTATTCATCCTTGTTTTGTGCCTTTTTTTGTTTATGGGGCGGAAATCTTAATAAAGTAACTGGTTCCCTGGGAGTGAGTGATACCGTGTTATGTGGGACTTTTACCGCAATAAAACTCCCTCGGTAGCTTCCTCGGCGCTATTAGGGGGACTTCGAGATCTCCAGTGGAACATATCGATGGCCTCCTTACGCAACGCCCCTAGGGACCCCACACACAAGGGAGAGGCATAATGTCTCTTCCTACGCCCTCCGATTCCCGCGACGATATGTAGTCACACATACCCGTCGTCATTCCCGGGTTTGCCACCTTAACCCTTTAAGTTTTGGAGAGCATAATATGATTGCAGAAGGCGACCATACCCATGCCTTCACAGAACGGACCATTGCCGTGACGACTGTTTTGAAGAGTCCTAGGCTGTATGTATCCGAGAAAACAGACGCCGGCATTTCTTTATAACCTTCGATACAAAACGTGGGGAAAATCGAGCATTACTTATTTTAAGACAAACAATTGGCAAGGGTACTATAATACGAGTATGTACGCCACTAGAAAAATCAAACTAGTCTTATCCGACCTGAGATCTGAGCTGTCTGAGTTTTAGTCTGATTCAATAGATATTCTGTGTTGAGGTTGATTTAAATCAAGAACAAACGCGTTCAGTAATTGACCACAATATTTATCGAACAGCCGATTTGTTTACGCCTGCCAACCGCCTACACTTTGCGCCGTGTTGTAAACAGCTTTAAATTTGTTGCTGGCCAGTAACAACATATTGTTGTTACACTTTAGGACTTTCATTAACGAGATCGAACCGCTCTCGCTCGTTAAATACTTTATTATCGTCACCGTAATTCTCATCAACACTTTCGTTGTTCAGCTGGTAAGTCTCCTCCTAGCGTGAGAAGATTTAAGTCCATAATAATCTACCACTGTCATTAGTCACTCAATAAGTTTTCTCAGTCTACTGCTGACATAGACCTCCCATAATGTACTAAACTTACAATTAGTTACTATTATGGAGAAAAATATATGAAGTTTTATGTTCAACTGGTTACCGTAATACAAACGCTTAGTTTGGAATCAAATAACCCAGCGTGGCAATGTCCTTAGATATGTATTATATTGTACATTCAATGAGCTCCATATGTTAATATAGCTATAATATATATATTTTGGGACCTCTCAACGGCCATGTGTTTCCAAATCACGCAGTCTGTATTATAGCAAGCAGAGCGCTGATAAACTACACGTGTACCAAAAATATAGTTTTATATGATCACGTTTATTTTTTACACGGACACAGAATAAACATCTGCGCTCACCACACACTTATTCGGGATACGAATCGAATCTACGAACTCCAGCTCAGGGGTCAGGTTTTCTAATCATTAGAGCAATAGACCAGGCCAGTGTAACGCATTAATTCATCGACTTGATTAAACCAATCGTCGCTGCAGACGAGGTGTATCTGTTTAATACGCGACGAGCCGCGCCTTAGTGGCTCGTCTATTACTATGAGGTCATCTTTATATGGGCCAAGTTCAAGCCTGAAACTCACTGGAGTTGCCTATATGTTGATCTTAGACTCTTTTGTTGGGTTATAACGAGTTTAGGCTGCCTTCTAAACAAGATTCGAAAATAGGGAAACACTCGTTTATATACAGACAGAAGAATGACACTATGTAAATTAGTTTAAAGCAGTTGGATTTAGTGGTTTAGAATTAACCCTCCCACTCCAGATTTCTGGGTTCAAATCCTGGAGCATATCTCTTTATAAAAATGTTGCGTTTTAAGTGCTATATCGGGGAAGGAGAATATCGTGACGAAATATTAAGAAAATGATTGTTAATTCTGCCAACCCACATTTAAGCGGCGTAGGCGTAGCGGCGTAGAGCGGCGATAAAAGGGTTCGATCAAAGAGTTGACGATGACGAGGAGAATTAAGAATTCAATACTTTAGGATTGTACCTAAATAGTTGACACATGAAAATTAAATCAGACATATAAAAAAAAACTTTTACAAACATGCGTGTCTTCGATTCCAGTCTTCAATACTGGAGGTCAGGAACTCGTTTCGCGGGCGCTGATGTTTTATTTTACAATGTTACGAGTATGTCCTTGCAATATAAAATATGTCTTCATGATGAAAACATCGTAAGGGAATGTGAATTGTAGAGATCTCTACACATTATTGTTAAATGTTTATAAATTCGCACTTTGTCAGCGTACAAATTTACGACTTTTGCCCGGTTCAATGTGAGAAGAGCTACCTTTTTTTTACTATTAAATGTTTCGTGAGTGTTTATACACATGATTATAAATGTATCGGCTTAACTCACGTACGTTTTTCGG
>DWMG01000721.1:0-17772 GCA_018244855.1 Elbella merops
AACAATATATTCTATTGATATGTATCTGAACAATTATTCAACGGACGCGCGATAAGACTCCGGAAATTTTTGAAGAACCTGTTAAGTCATCTACGTCGTAACTAGTCTTATGTACTTCACGAAACCGGTGTATGCGCATGAAAAGATAAATGATAGATATGAAAAGATAAATAAACGCGATGCTCTCTACTTATCCCGTAAGGCACTTGCCGTAATCGTAAATAATAACATTATCAATTGCTGTTGATAATGTTATATGATATTAATATGTAATTTTTATAGCTTGGAGGTGTTTATGTTCCCTACTAATACAATATTTTATAAAATTAAAACTTGTTAAAGTTTAACGTTTCGCGGTATGAAACGGTTCAGGTGCATAAGTAAGCAATTAAATAAGGCTGTATGTTTTTATAATGTCACAAACTAGTAACCGTTACACTTTGAAATTAATTCTCACGGATCACGCACTTAACTTAAGATCCTGTCGAGGAGATGGGACCTGTTATTATTTCGTGATAGCGGCTATGTCTTGCATACGTTTGTCAACTCTACCGTATATGTAATAGAGTCGAAAAACGTATGAAAGAGTATTGTAATGCAACTTGCTCGGATCGAATCAGCTGTCACTTCACACGGAGCTTTGGGTAGTCATCTCTTGAATGTCGCCAGCTAGTCTGATTATCAAGGCTTTATTTATATAGAGTTGCAATACTCACAGTAAAATTCTACAGTTTTTAAAACGTACCAATAATAGGCAAGTTTGATAAATAAGTTTTTAAAAAGTTGTGTCTTCATCAATATTTCGATAAGATTCATCTTTTATCCCTTTAAGTAAAAGTTTAAAAGCTTCTGCAGAATTACATTGATATATGTGGTAAATAAAATTTTATCCTTAAATTCACATTCGTTTTCGTATATCTGTGTTGACAACAATGTATACTTAAGGTCCGTTTTAAGTGGTGTCTGATTCATAAGAAAATGCTTAAGGGTCTTTTACACCAGAATATAACTTAACGTAGCCTTGAACAACATTGGTAACACTTATTTTAAGTTACAAAAGTAAGTGCTATAATATTTCGCATCTTACATGGAATACATTTATAGTTTTCAATTTCTTTACAGTATTGTACTTTGTCGAGCCACCCACGCTGAGATATGGATATTTGTTAAATAATTCTATTTTTAAAATTGTGTGTTTGGAAATATATTTAGAAGAAAATATTTTCTTAGCTCTCTATAAATATTCAATGAATATATTATTTAAAACTCTAAGTATGTTGAACCTTCTAACTCTACCTCGCGCTTAGTCTTTATACTTTTTATATACATATGTATATATGTAGGTATGTGTACCTATGTTCTGTATACGCATACATATGTATAAATAAAAAATACGTATTTTAAACTGTTTTTTAATATACAATTGCATCTGTATAGTACTTGTTGGTGCGAAAATTTAATTTAAAATGCCAATAAAATTATATGCCATAAATAAACTGTTCACCCATCGTGGTGGCATACAGTATATAAAGGAATAATGAGTACGAACAATGTTGATGGGCCCCTAAATAACATTGTGTTGCGGCCAGAGCGATACATTTCGCGGTTAATTGGGTGCCCAAATGAGCGAAGTGCCTTAAATGAGTCGAGGCGGCCCCATCAAAGGAGGCCCCACTTATTTATTGTGCGTCGCTGCTTAAAACTTAAAACAGATTAGACTTGACGTTGCCACGATGATAATTTTAATGATTCGCCTCCACTTTGCCTTTAAGCAGATTCACGGTTAATGTGATTCAATTTCAGACTTTCACCCGTAAGTAGAAAGTGCTAACGTGTACACAAATTAAACTTATCAACACAGACATCTTTTAACGGAATGATATTTTAATGTAATTTACGCAAACCGCTTACCGATATACGGTAGCGTTTATCTCCAGTACTGAGTGGATTTTTCGAAATTTAATTGGTGAAGAACGCTTTAAATTCAGTAGCGTGGTGATTAATTGGCTCGCTTAAGATTTGGTTTGGATTCGGAAAGGATCCAATAAACATTTATCTGTATGTACACGTTGGAGTGGCTATACTCCGCGTTTGATCTCAGACTAGTTACAAACACAACTGCGCTAGCCAAACAACTGATAAATACATTTACATATATCACTCACCATACGTATATTTCTGCTGTGTGGGAATCTATCTCACTACCCCTCAGCAGTTAATTCTACTAACTAATAAGCCAAAGGCCATATGTTTGTAATCTCGCCAACTGTACGTCTTCTATTACCTGACGTCATTAGCGTCCGCGGGTGACGGATAAAAATAACGTTTCATCATAATCATAGATCACAAACCAACACCGTCCATAAAACAAATAGACATACATACACTACGTACAATCAGTCTGCGATTTATTAAAAAGATGAAACTTAACGCCTATAATCCCCCAACAAGTAAGCAGAGGTGTATAGTATACTCCCACATTTCACCAGTTAATTACATTAACGTCTCACAATAGGTGTGGAGCGGAATAAGTGGGGAGCATATGGCATACACCGGCCGTAGATTCAGACTCCGAGCCACTACTAGAAATATGTACTAAGAAATTTAAGTTAGAAGAATCCAATGGCAAATAACAGCGAGTATTACTATCACAACAATTATGTGTAACAAATAATATCTGTCAAGGTCATTAGAATGAAGTTATTCAACACGTATATAACGCCTATAATATTCAAATTATAATCGTTTCCCGAATTTGCATATACACATTAAATATATTACAATGCTATCAGGAACAATTAATAACAAATTAATTCCTGGTCAATTTTATTCAATGGTTAATTAATTAATACATATATGACATATTAGTTATTTACAAGCGCTCTACATGCATTTAAGTATGCAGAAACAACTTGTGTTATACATATACTTTTCTTTCAGTTATCTGTCCATTGGTTCGAAACCTGTTTTAAAATTTCCACTCGTTATATAACTTAAAGGCCGTAGGTGTTATATGGACTCAATTGAATAACAATTCTTGTTGATATCTATTAAGTAAAAGGTTTTATGCAACTCCAATTAGCTCAACAATATGATAGAGTTCTGTACTAAAAAAAAACAACTTACATAGAATATAAGGCAGTATTTCTAGTTAACTTATGTAACCGTTTAATTTATCTGAGCACATCAATATGCCATCTTGCTTCAAAATGAAATTTTATCAGTGTGCGGCCGGCCTTAATCTGATGCTGTCCCTCAACATATCATTACATCACTTGACGGCTCCTTGCTTCACTAATATCTCATTCATGCATGCATCAGTCTGGTTACTATCTTTAATATCAGTTTTCGACCACGCTTGATCTCTGTGACCCTTGATTTCGGCTACCGTAGACACGATTTTTTAATCGTCTATACTAAACTACACTCTAACACATAAATCTTAAGATCCAAGTTGCGTTATTAAGAAAAACGGCGGCAAAACGTTTGAATCAGCCCATGTTAACAATCCAAGATTAATATGTTAAATAGCCACATCTGTTTGTGAAGATACTAATTCGATTTCAACATAATTCAACATTCGATGTTTTAACGTGACAAATGAGATTCACATATACATACATTAACTTCCTCAATCAAAACGTGTTTAACAAAATACGGCATAAAAATAAATCTCCGGCTATGAATAACTTCTCTTCTTAAAAGTCGCACGACAATTGAATT
This sequence comes from Elbella merops, assembly GCA_018244855.1. Lineage (NCBI taxonomy): Eukaryota > Metazoa > Arthropoda > Insecta > Lepidoptera > Hesperiidae > Elbella > Elbella merops. The sequence continues at coordinate 3,724 of DWMG01000721.1, forward strand.
AAATTTTGCGTACTCGGATTTCGCAATAATTTCGTTCTCTCAATGCTTTTTCCTTTGCATTCGGATCGAAATTTCGCAATAAAAGTCATCGTCGGAGTGCAGCCATTAAGTAAATGAATGGGTTATATGGAGCAACATCCTGCGTTCGTAGGAAGTGGAGCCCGTTTGTGAGAAATAGCGGAGATGAGACGATGCGCGCATACATATATTAAACTCATTCTACAAGGGCATTGTTCATGCGTTTTTGTCAACATTTTTGTTAATAATTTCGTCGATACACTCAGCTAGATTTTATTTATATTTAATATGTATATTTTTAGTAATATTTAATGAATTAACTGAACTGTTCCTTTTATGAACAAAACGAGAATCTATGATTAATTGTATATCAGTCGGAACATAGCCTTAAATATTAAAATCATTACGTTTCTCAGTATTTTGATGAAACAACATTGCAATTTCAAGCTGAATTCTACTTAACAACGCATCACCAGTGATAAAAAAAAGTCCGTGTGAATGTCCCCTAAATTGGATAAAACGACTCTTCGCCGTAAAGTACAAGGACAGTATTAATGCAGTCCCGCACCTAAGTGCCAGTGTTAAGGTCAGCTGGACCTTATGTGTTATTACACTAAAACGCTTATTTTATACTGCTAGTTCTACCGAAGAACTCTACCTTTCGTGTGAAAGAACTCTACCATATATGTATGTATATATACAACTCCCTGGCATACAAATATGTCCCTATCCATGTAATACAAATTGCTCATAGATAAAGGCCAATTTCTGTGCTATCTGTAGTATATTGTATTAAGCAGAAAATAAAATATAAGCCTTTGTAAGACATCATTATATTGTAGCAATAAGTAATCTAAATAAGGATAACATGTGAAAACTTTACGGATGATTAAAATAAGACTTCAACGTTGAAGCCGATTTTCAATTTATTTGTTTTAATATTTGTTATTTTAGACAATGGCTGTTTCTACATATAGGAATTTTATGAAAATAATAATAATAATTTCATGTAACCAACGAAAACAAAACGCTAATTGGACTTGAAAAATGTAGCGTCACTTATATAATTACTGATCATATTGCACACTAAGGCAATTTTACAAAATATAGTGAAGTTTCAACAAACAATAATTCGTGAACACAGCTCTGTCATTTTAAATTAAAGAGAAACAAAACAAACGTAGATATACATATGTATATGCAATGATTTTCAAAGCAAACAACATGTCAGCATAAATACATTTGAACTGAAACCAAATTATTACAATGTTCAGAACACTAATAAACATTCGAACGCGCTGACCCACATAGAGATCAGTGCACTAAATCATGCGAGATATGATAGCGCATTCCCGGTGCTTTATCATATATAAATCACTAATGGGAACAAATTATTCATGCGCATAGTAAAGAGTCGGGATCGTGAGTGCAACTCTTGCATTTCTTCAACTGTTATCGTATTTATAATAACGTAGATATCGTTTGGGTATTGTGAAATTGATATCAATTTACATTCGAAACCCTTAGTTCGAGGCTAAAGCTGTGAGATCGTCGATAAGCCGGCGGTCTCACCTGTTTCGATAAAACAAAGCTGATATAACCTATTAAAGTGGTAACGGGTGTCGTATCAAGGATCAGTTGCCAATATTATACCACCAATTCTCAAATTACTGTTTGCCCTTTGTGCTTATAGTCGATAGAACAGTAAATTGACCTAATACCACCCGTATTTTCCTACAGTTTATCTCTATTCAAAAGTTAAATATAATTAATGGAAACTAAACTCTACATAGTTCAATGTGATGAAATAGTACTAACTCCTTTCATGTTACGGCATTCACTTAAAAAGTAATTATAAAAAAACTGTTATCATCACTGCTTTAAATTTACCAAATAGTGATAGAAATGCTTAATTAAATGACGTTTTAAAATATAATTCATATGAACTTATTGAATTCTACAATTAATATGTAAAACGTCTCAACCAAAAGACATCAACGCGGTGAAATATTATCGTCTAACTGACAAATATTTGGAATTAAAATATCTCAGATCTAACAACAGTCATATACAATTATATTTAATTCGGTACAAAGTCTATTTGAAGGTATATTCTAAAAGATTACGATATTCTACTTCAGTCGGTCACCTGCCATTTTACTTTGCCAATTTCGTTGTAACATCATGAAGCACCAGCTATTATAGTCATTCATGCTATACTGAGAACAATGGCAACAGTACTCTTATAAGGCGTCTGGTGACAATTGTCTGTACCGGCTACATATTTTATCAAAGAAGCGTCAATTTTCAGCTAAATATTAACAGGACAATAGGTTTTCCGTCGATTTAACTCTGAATAACCCGTAACAATGGCCGTCCTCGACTATTAAACTTGTAATTGCACAACTATTTTTATTGATGAATAAAGAACATATTTTCTATACAAATAGATAAAGATCTATTACTGGCTGTCCATGTTTTTTTTTCTAATTTATTACTTAATTTGATGATTCAGTTACATAGTGCACATTATGTGTCATTTAAGTATGTTCACAAGTTAATGTATAACTTATTTACTAACAATAAAAGGATATATTACAGAAGTATGCGTTTAATAGATTTTTTATGAAAATTCTTATGGTAATCGATATCCTTTTAAGCAAAGTAAATTCCGAAACATTTCTGATTACGATCATTATCTGTATCATGAATGTGTATATGACACTATGCTATAAGTACATATATGACTCTAAATTTATTCACTATCATATAAAGTTTTTCAATCAAAGGGTGCGACAGAGACGAATACTTACAGATAATTAAATAAGCTCGTCCGTCAATGTACAAATGAAGACCAAATAAATATATAAAAATCTCCAACTGTACTTGAAAATTCAAATTATAATAGGATTTTTCAATGTAAGGTATATCCATACATAAGAATCGTCATCTTTTGTAACAGGCATCAATAAATTTAATCATTTAAACATTAAATACAAAAATATAATAACATTGATAACATCCCTACATCATTATTTGTCTAAATTGTAATTCCAATTTTAAATTATTAATTCCCTCTATTCAATACTCATGTCTTTAATATTATTACACGAGTTTAGTATAGTAATTATTTATAGCTTTTAGTATACTTTGACTTCGCTGTAGGTACTATAATCATTTCTGTGAAAATACATATATACAAGGGCTACATTGAATATTTACCATTGTATTATCTATGTATATGCTAATTTACCAATACCAAAAAAGAATGCAATATTCACCTCTATGTCGAATGAATTAAGGCTTAGTTAATTTTGCACGAGCTCTGAGCTGTAAAAAAATTGTTAAACAAAAATTATAATAAAAATATGAGAGAGAAAAAACTTTTATTATGCATAAAGAGAACATTGCACAATTAAAGTTGTCGCAGCTCCGGTAGCGGGAACATAAATAACAGTGATATGAAGTTTTTTTTTTTTATTACAGCATAATATAACACTACCGTGTGATTATGAAGCTAATTCGGCCAGCTGGCTGAGGAAATGTCAGAGACTCTACCATTTTGTTAGTAGCAAAATGTTTTATGTCCAAGTATATAGCTCTCGTCATTTGGAATTAACGTCACAGACATCATTGCGTGGCGAGTTATAACGTGCTTCAAGTTTATGATAGATATTTTTACTTTATTTGTAATATAGGTACTTTTTATCTATATTTGTCTATATATATTGTCTATATATATATTTTTATGTACTATAGGTACTTTTTATCTATATTTGTCTATATATATTTTTAATATGCGCAATTGTATGTATCTATATGATATTGTACGTGAATATTAATTAATATGTCGAAACTTGCACAACTTTTATTAAATGAAGCTTCAACGTATTACCGTCTTTTCAGAATATCATAAATGCTCGTTTAAAAGAAATTAAAAACGTCAACATTTCTACAAACTGAATTTCTTTTATCAAAATAATTAAAAATTCATACGTATTGAATTTTACTAAAATTCTATACTATATACTCTCTTGGTGTACTCTACATTGGAACTCTCGAAAACTATTTAATCCAGTAAAACCAAACTGAGACTACGAAAAATTCAAAAAAGAGGCAAAAAATTCGATCTAATAAAACACTACGCGTTTCTCCACGTAGAGCCTTCGAGAGAGATCTGTTTGCACACCACGTACACGTAATTCTTCATTGTTACATTATTATACATTCATAAATTTACTGCACACTTTTATATGCATAATTGCCTTCCTTATATGCACACTCTTGTCACACAAGTGTTATGTCTAGTATAAACGTACAATTTCCATGCAAAGCAGAGGTCACGGCTTTATGAAATGACGAAATAATTCTGTTTCTGTCTTGTAAATCTTCTCAGTACTATAATTTTCATAAACTCTATCTATAGAAAGACTAATAATAAGATACAAAGCGAGATAACATGAAAAAATGTTGTAGATACCTTTGCGATTGTAAGATTTAATGTCCACCAAAGACTGTGTGCAAGGTAGGTTACACAAATACTACATAAATAATTGCAAAAGATCATATCGTCCAACGATTTAACATCTACCTTCAGCAAAATTACTTGATTTATGAGTATAGAAATAATCATTTAAAGGCAAAAAATTCAGATTTAATTAATATCCCGAAATTCCGTGAAAACCATTTATTACTGTTATGTGGGTTATATCCAAAGGTCACAACTATTTGCAAAAATGTATAACTTGCGAAAATTCTTGATCCATCTGAGAGCGTGGAACTTTATCTCATATCTGTGAGATATTTATCATAATAAACTATTATAAACGTAATATGACCCTTAATCCCCGAAGAGGTAGGCAGAGGAGTGTAGTACATTCACACATTTCACCAGTTACATTTACGTAGCATCACGCCTGTAATCCCCGAAGAGGTAGGCGGAGGAGTATAGGATACTCCCACGTTTCAGCAGTTACGTTTACATCCCATGGAATAGGTGTTGAGCCTATTGTCATACGCCGGGCACGCATCCAGACTCCGAGACACTACTAGAAATTCTAAATAAGAATAATTCAATAATACCCGATCCGGGATTTGAACCAAGGACCTTCCGTTTGGCAGTGGCGCTTGCAACCACTCGACCAACGAGGCAGTCATAAATCACTATACTTTTAAAAATACGTACATATGTATATCAAACAGATGAACGTAGGTTGACGTGGTGCCTTGACGTTGGTACATACATAGTTGTTGCTGGAAACCAATAGCGATACCAAAATTTTACTTTTATTTTCACTCTATATTTAATAACACTATTGAATTTTAAGGTTGAACATTAACAATATTCCTTTATCAACGAGATAAAGTCAACCATACTAGAGAGTACAGTAGAGATTAATGGACTTATACTCTTTGACGTAAAATCCATAATACCGTTAAAACTAAAAATTTAATGAATCACGGTCAAAATTTGACCACTGATAGACCACTAGTGGTATCATGTACCGCTAGGACATTAAAAACTAACAATATTACCCGTTCGACATTCACAAGAATGTAATTTTTTTTAACTAACATGATACTTTAACTTCCTTATACAAAAATTATACAAAGAATGGACTTAATTATCCATAGCAGTTTTTTCCACGGAACAAAGCCTTGCTTTTAATTTTACAACCGTTTACTTACTTTCAACCACCAACTTAATAGTTGTATAGCATATTTGTGGTTTGTAGATCATATCTTGTACAGAGATAATAATCGTAGTATGTTAACAGAAATAAATAACGATTTAACGAAATTAACACAGTTCTTTTATCACTATATATCGTGTATCGAGCGCTTATGAATATTTAATATTGTAATGAATCATCTCAATAGTGTTAAGATACCAGAACAGCTGTAATAACCAAGTAACTTTTAATTAATTCCCTTTACAATGGTCCCTAGTCCGAACCCTGGCATCGCTTTATTTATAAAATTAAATTTATTTGCATTTTAAAGATATTACTCGAAGATATCACTTGTTATAACCGTAAAAGAAAATATCGTGCCATAATCTGCACACCTCATCTTACAAGCCCATACTCTCCTGCAAGTGATGCATACTGTGTATATCAAACCAGGCTTTGGCAACGAGCTAATTGGACTGAAGAGCAGTTTACATAGGCACGTAAATTCTCTGACCTCCGACGCCTACCAGTGCAGATGGTGGGAAAAGCTGTTCTCAACAATCCTCAACCCGCCCATGTCCAGCTCGAAGCCTATCTCCAGTTGTGGACTCGTATAGATACATGACGAACCTGCACAAATTATAGTTCCTCATAAATACATATATCTGAAGCATGTGTGAAACATGACAAGGAAATATATTAGAATTAGAGGCGTAACGAAATAATCCTTTAGAATAAGTTATCCATAGACTGATCAATACAGCAATCTGTTTTTAATATAGGGATCTTATACTTTCACGCCGCCCTGTTATATAATAAGATGGACACCACACAAGTACAATCATTAAAAACAGTCCTTAAATTCTCTCGTAAACCGAGTGACGTGTTGCGTGATCTTAAAAATCACTTTCGAAATCGATATAAAAATCTAAAGGCCCAAAATCAAAGGACCCTTCTCTTTATGTCGGTCGTAATTGTATCTCCAGTTCCGCAATAACACTGAATGATATACGAATAAGAGATGCGTATATCATTCGGTTACTTTTACGTTTTTATTACAATTTTTACCTATTACCCAACTTTTATAAGCGCGATGTGAAATTTTCTCTTGGAGGCTCTGTCTCATCGCCAGCGATGAAATACCGGCCGCACGAGCGAGATTCTTTTTTTTCAATCGTCACAATATTTTAAAACATCATGTGAAATCACATTATGTTTAAAAAATGACTGTACACAGCCTCTTCAATTACTTGAAATTTTCGAACTTTATTATTTGCTTTCATTATATGTTATTTCCAAAGAATGCTTACATTTTTGTTATTCGAAATATAAATATGTTCTTTTTTTAGTATAAATGAGAAAAGAAATTCGTCAGAACCGTAGCCGATGGAAATTTTTACTCTCTGCCTACAGCTATGCCAAAAAAAAGTGACAGTAATTATGTCTAAATAAGCGAAATCTCATAGTTCTATACGTAACTCTTGAAATTTTAAAAAACCGGTAACATGGATCTTTTCTTGTATCGACTTCAGTCATAAACTTTATTTTCCTTACCACTCGTCGTTTGTCGTACGCAGTGGTACCACTTACATGTTTATAAACATATGTTTAGTTATAACCGTACATCTGTATGTAGCGAGGCCGGTAGGCAGTTTTTACTGCATCATCATGTAAATCGGCAATACAACCGCAACTCAAATAAATGTAACATGTGGTTATAAACGTTTTGTTTTTTTATTATTATTATATCATCACGTCAGGTCACTCATGGAGTAGGCAGTCAGCAACATTTATACAAATGTTTGTAATTATTATTAATTTATGTATTATTTGCTTATAACGTTTTTTGTAAACAATTTATATATCCATAAATTTTTATTGCAAAGATCCTCGAAATATGTATTATCCATTTTTTATTAAGCTCCATAAATATGATATTGTACTGAGAGTATTATATTTCGAAAATTATTAGAATATAAAAAATGTCCGTAATTTCTCATTTGGCCAGCGTAGCAGACTACTGCTTTAGTCTTTTCGCTCTAAATGGAGACAAGTGTCCAATAGTGGGACGTTAAAAAGATTGATGATAAATAAATGGAAGACAATCATCACTGCCCCTGTGAATAAATTTTTATTAAAATTATAATGTATAACTAGTAAATGATAATGATAAATATCCAGTCAATAATCTTGACTGTTTCTTCTGATGCAAGTTAGTTCCATCGCCAATGATACCGTAATATTCAATAAATCCATGCATTATTGGCCATATCTCAGTCATTTGTTACCCAATGGCTTGTTGTGTACGTTTCAAAAATTCGAATGTTGTCATAATGTAACCCTCATAACATGAGCCAAGAGTTGTAATATAAGCACAATTACGAGCAAAATAAAACGTGGGTGAACTAGGGTTGCCACACAACACAAATTGATCCATTTTAAAGATCTTTTTATTTACATATTTATAATGATTTATTAATTTTAACACCAGTCCTTTAATAAAAGCGTTTTAAATTTCCGAATATTTGATAAACTGAATCATAGCAATTCAAGTAATTAGAACTTAATTACTACGATTTGCTGATAATTAGATCATTTATAATTATAAAGAAAATTAAATATCATTTAATGAAAATGGTATTCGCAAAATAATTTTAATATAAACCGATTTATTTATTATTGTCTGTGTGTGACAGCCCTAAATCGAATTGATATTTGAGCGGGCCGGGACGGCAACGACTTAATTATTATCATTCCTACTCAACCACTGTTCGTATCGGTGTAATTGCGGTACGAACCATCTTCGTAGAGCCTTCGTAATATTTCTGTTTATACAACCACAAGATTGTTTTCCAATGACCTTGCGATGTTTGTTATATACAATTATCGGTTATTGTTACTGTTATGCACTGAGCACCAGATTTTCAATACTTGATTGGTCCATTGATTCAGTAGCACTTGGACCCGATGTTGAGTCGGAGTCGTGGATTTGATTCCCACCCGAAAATGTTTGTGTGAACAGCATAAGTATTTGATTTTTGCCTTGGTATAAAAAAATATATATGGAAGTAATAATTTATATATATGACAGCGCGGCCATATTATTAGTGTTGTCATTTGACATATTGGGCGTATAAAATGGGTAATCGAGCACGAACACAATGAATACGCTTTTATCACAATTTATTACACACAATTATCTAAAAATACCAAATATACCAAACTACCAAATATACCAAATGTAATAAGATTTGGTATATTTTTCACACTTTCGATAATGACAACTCGACAACTTCGATAATGTAACCCACATTATCGAAGTTTTCAAACGGAGCTTATGTTCATCATGGATAATGTAAAATTCTAATGGTAGAAGAATTTTTCAAATCGGTTCAGTAGTTTCGGAGCCTATTCGGTACAAACAAACAAACAAACAATCTTTCCTCTTTATAATATTAGTGTAGATATGAGAGTAAAGTTACCAAGTGTTAACTAGAACAAAAAACTCACAAAAACATAAGCAAACATTTAAAAATGTTCTACCATTTCTCAGCAAGTAAGTCAAAATCAGGGTATTCTTATAGAAAGGCATTAAGTAACTTAATACTTAATTTGTATGTTCTAGCAATCCTATTAGCAGTAGAGCCAATCGTTCTAACAATTAAGCCTAACATATTCTGAACAGAGTTCTTTAACAGGTGTATTCCTACTAAGAGTCCTATTCTTACACTTCCGTTAGAGATTGGCTACCATTACGTTCATTGGCAGCGGCGGCTAATTCTCTTCGCATAAAGTGTTTTGGCACTAATAAGCACTATTAATTTTTTCTAGAATATACTCTAGAAAGTACCTCATTACTCTAAGTATACTCGTGTTAACCAACGTGTGGATATAAAAATGCCTTATGTAGATAGATATTATTTCCTTGCACTTGACGACAGGTGACAATGTGGTGGTCGGAGACAAGGTGATAATGAACCCGGTGAACGCCGGCCAGCAAGTGCTGCACGTGTCCTCGAACCACGAGCTGCCAGACAACGCTGGCTGTATGGAGGTATGACAGTGGTTCCTTAAATATTGACGAAAGGTACACGTACTTTGGTGCAAGCTGTATTTAGAGTTTACAAAACTAATATTAAAGTGCACAAAATTATCTAAGGCAAAACTTGGCAATATTTACTTATATCAATCATCAAGTGCCGCGGTATCGCCACGCTGTTAAAGTATGCGCGCGCGTGCGGCTACCGAGGTACTAATCTCTTAACAGAGTCCATTTGAAATTGCTAAATTTTCTATCCTCGATAAAAATTTGTTCTTTCTAATTTCAGCACATTTAAATGAGTTTTCTAGTAGATAATATTCATTTTTACTCAAATAATTTTAATTTTTGAAAATATTTCATTTATATAAAAAAATATAAGCAAGTGAAATATGCTAGCTCACGTTTTGTGATCCTATCACAGGAAAAATTCTGACCGTATTTAACAGAAAAAGTGAAACTTTTGTTATGTACCGACATAACAAAAACATTTGTTACGTGAGTGAAATCTCAACATTCGTTAGATATATGTTGGCACTATAAAGTATCAGTGAATAGGCATGATGACAAATATTTAATAACTGTTTTTTTTATGTTCAGAAACAAATATTATATACAATGAAAATCATTTTCTGCTTAAAATAAAAAATTAACATTACAAAACTGCATTTTACTTGCAATTTTTTTTATTTCCGCCAAAACGCTTCAAAGTATCATGGCGACGCTTATGACGAGACGGTTGGACCAGTTCGATGTATACATTGAACGCTACTTTATAGGTTTGACTCTAAGTGTGTTTTATAAGTTGTAAAATATGAGTTCGAGCCCGTATAGGTGTTGTGCAGTGCCTCTGTGTACTAATACGGCTATAAAAAGCCCGGACAAGTTATTTATATTCGTTCCTTATGATATAACAATAAAAAATAAGTGGCTTAAACTTGCAAGACGTGATTTAAAAGGAATATTTCCCCATACTCAGCTTTATTTCTATGAAGATCACTTTGACGTAAGTATTTACTTATGTTTATAGATTCCGCTTAGTTTCTAAGCCATTATAAAGTTGCTCGATATTTAAACTTAATAAAAACACACATTTTGAAGTTGGGGATTTTTCCTTCTATGTTTTATATGTTTCATTTAAATTTCCTTTCCAATTTCTCCTTCTATGTTTTATATGTTTCATTTAAATTTCAGTTACCGAATGTTATGGAAAACAGTTACCAAATGATATGCAGTATAACCCGATGGGATCAGTCTCACAGATACGCATGAAAGCAAGCTGATTCCTTCAAAATTTACTTGTCAACCACATAGAAGAAAATGAACAGCTGAGACAACAGAACGGCAATACATTGTCAAAAAACAAAGGAAGGAGTTGATTCAAGAAAAGGAGAAAGAAATCGGCAGATACTAAACAGTTCGAACATGGAGGGTTTTCATCAGGAAGTTCAGGTGTCAACTAAAATTTTAATAGTTTGACTCGGTGTCATATTATACTCATGTCATGTCTTAACTCTTACCCCCATATTCTGAGTTTGTTCCTCAAGACATTTTCTACTTGACTTAACCTCAGTCATTTATAAACAATACAAATATGGAAGATAAAAAAATGATGAAGATGAAAAATGAGTCGAGTAGAAAATTGATTTAGGAAGCGACTTAGAATATGTTGGTTAATTAATGACTTTATCTTATTGGACCTCTATAAATAACAAATCCATGCACATACGGGGGTGTAATGGGGTGTAAGGGGTTCCAACCACCATCTCAGAAACCCAAGCCAACCTCACCTGCACGTGGTACACCTGCTGTAACAGACGAGACTCTAGCGACCGGCTGATTGCGGTATAGCGCAGCCTAAATAGGCACGCCTAAAGGCCCTGGCCGCCGACGGGCAGCAGCGTCGGATGTGCGAAAAGCCGTGCCCTGCGATCTCCAACCCGCATGCCCAGCGTGGAGATTACGGGCATAAACCCCCTTTGCAGGAAGCCTATGTACAGCAGTGGACTAAGAAAGGCTGATGATGATGATGATGATGATGATGATGCACATACAAAAGGTTTCTTACACATATACCTGGTCTAAGAAAATCTCAGTGAATTGTTGTTATCCTGTAAGTTTTTTTATAAATATCTAACATTTTCTTTCTTTTTTCAGTTTTGCAAGAAAATGTTACACAACATGCACTCTGTCCTTTGTCCACTGCAAGGATTACACAAGATGCACATAAGACAGCAAATAAATGCATTCAAGTACATATGACAAAGAAATTCAGGAGTAAAGCTATGCAAACAGTAATTAATTTAGTCAACTTACATCACCATTTAAACCTCTTAGGCATTCTATTTCTACATCACCATTTAAAATAATGAGTTGCAATACTGCCAAGTCATTACCATCCACCGTACAGAATGCTTATAACCACATAAGAATCTGACGCTGATATTTCATATACCCCATCAGTGTCACACATACAGTCATCACCATCAGTAACATCCCTCACTTATGTAACTTGCCGTTAAGTATGCGTTCAACAATCTCTTCAAAAAATTTTTCTTCTTTTTACAAAAAAAATGAAATCAAATCAGCAGAGTCAAGTACGTGCCACATTTTAGAGTCGAAAAAAATTCGTAATTTTTTTTTATCGAAAAATGGCATACATGGTGGGCATACTACCTCGATGCATACATGTGGTTGACTGCTGATTTGATTTAATTTTTTTCTCAAATTTCATTTCGAGGGATGTTACTGATGGTGATGACTGTATGTGTGTCACAGTGAAACTGTTTTTTGTAGGATTATTATTTGTAGCATCTCTGTTTCTTTTTTTTTTTGGTGTATAATAACGAATAATTGTATTGTATTGTTATTAGTATGCTTATTATTATTATCATACCGTTTTATAGGAATGGTGCTTACGACAAATATTTCATCATGCGATTTTTTAAATACGAATGTAACTTTCTCTTTCCCTCTGTCCGTTTGTTAATCAAACCGTTCTTTCGTCCTTTTGTCTGTCTGCACGTTTTCATGTCTTAACTACTGAACCGATTTTGTTGAAAATGACGAAAAACACAATAGCTATACAGATTTTTTTTTAAAACAATTCCTAAAACAGTGAACTGGGGGATGAAATATAAATAATACGTAAATTGTTAGGTTTTTCATTATAGTGAACTCGATATTAAGAACTTGTAAAAATCTTATGTAACTATGAGATATGACGTTATTTGTTTATTAAACATTATTACTAATATAACGACTTCTGTCAGTGTTTATTTATCTTTTAAATTTAACAAATTAATATGATATTTATATTACAGCCGGCCGCCTTTCGGACAAATATAGGCGTTATGTTGAAATGTGAGATCCGCCGGCCGTTTCAGTTTACTTAAACACAATTCATTCGAAGGCTCATTCATTATATCAATATTTAACGTCTGTATATATGTACATATGATCGGTTGACGTGTTCTGTTATCGGCGTTATGGCGTATAGCATCCAAGAGGGATTATCTTTTAATTTCGAAGGGATTATTCAACATTTTTTGCCTCTACCTACATTCAGTCTCCGTTTAAGAGACATAAGTGTCGATATTTTATAATTGGTATATAATCCATCGTATTTATAGTAATATTGTAAGAGATTTACTTCATGGCGATAATAACAATGTCACGTGTTTGATATTTTGTTAGAGACTTTATGACCATTTAAAACTTTGTATTGGTAAAACGTCAGCAATCCGTTTATCGTCTTAATCATATAATAGATGTACATATGTAAAGCACACGCTCCGAGGAACTTACACACACACGCATAAACTTAGTGAACATAGGCTTATTGGTTAAAAACAATTTCCTTTCATGAATTACTTTTCTTTCCAATTAAATAATAAACTAATTTTAATTCTAATTCTCTAATAACTAATTTTAATTCTGTGATGCACAAAAACTGTAATCTATATTTGTATGAAATTTATTATAAAGTACTAATAAATCTTTTTCAAGTGCACCTGGGGCCCGCCTCTGTGCCGAACGACGCGCCAACGTAAACATAGCGCCCGACGACAGTTGATTAAGTTTACAATGTCAAAACTGCAACTTTGTTTATGCAAATATAGCTTCAAAATCAATTAATTCAGAAGTTCAGAAGCTCAATTGTTTATAATTGGATAAAGTTTAATAACAACCTAGGATATTGGAATGCTTTCATACAATTGTCGCTGGGTGTATCCACTCAATTTATGATATTGCTTCATTTTCAGATGGCAGATGTATCTAACGGTACGTACAAAACGTTTCCGGTACGTAACAATAGTA
>DWMG01000722.1:0-17766 GCA_018244855.1 Elbella merops
ATCATCATCAGCCTATCTCAGTCCACTGCTGGAAATAGGCCTCCCCCAATGAGCGCCATCGCGCCCTGTCCTCGGCTTGTCGCATTCAGCATCTGCCTGCAGCATCTGAGTTCTTTATACTAGCAAAATATATTTACAAATCCTTTAGACAAATTCAGTTTTTTAGGTTGAAGTAAAATTTGCCATTGGAGTGGCCTATGTCCAGGAGTGGGCAATGACAGGCTGATAGTGTGTGTGACATACAACTAACTAAATTGTGTTACATACAGAGTCAACTCATTTTATGTCACTCATTTATCACATGTACCTAAAATAAAATAAAGATAGTTTTATCTCATAATCTGTGTTAATAAAATATTTTTAAACTATTTACAGACCCATGCTTGGGCAATTATAAACATTTTAATAATTCCATAATAATAAGATGAAGTAATAAAGAAAGCTCCTCATTTAAAATGTTCATGTGTGAGATGGTTCGCAAAATGCTAACTGTATTACTTTGTTTAGATAAAAAGCCAAACCTTTATGTTAAATAATTTCTATAAGTGTTTTATTCAGCTTTAATCATTGTTTAGTAGGTGACATAGAACATATTATGTTAGCTTATCATAATTCAAGCTATTTACCGAAGCAATTTTTAATTAACCATACAATTTCGTTTTTTTTAGAAAACTGCAGCGCCCTCTTACCCCAAGACAAAACCTGACCTACAGATGTTATAACCTACCATTCTAAATAAATCCAATATTGCTATTTGTCATTGAACATGTTTTCATAACTTTTTTGTGGTAATAAATTATTTGCAAAGTATGTGCCCATATTACATCAGACATTACATTTAAATTTTATTTGGAACAGTTAATAACTGATCATTAATTTTCAATCAATACATTTTTAAATGTACCAGATTCCAGCCATAATATTTAATGAGTGACAGGTGTTTTTATAATATTGCACAAAGTGATACAATAGACAAGATAAACTTTATACTGTCTGGCACATGATAGTTGAAAAAGCAGCACTGCTAATATCAACATTACTTAATAATAAGTTTTATTAACAATAAATTATTATTATTATATGTTCACTCTAGGTCCTTTACAGAGATAGGCAGACATCACTTAGTGCCAAATATCTCTATCATTTTAAACATGCCAAGC
Organism: Elbella merops; assembly: GCA_018244855.1. NCBI lineage: Eukaryota > Metazoa > Arthropoda > Insecta > Lepidoptera > Hesperiidae > Elbella > Elbella merops. The sequence goes on from DWMG01000722.1 coordinate 1,161, forward strand.
TTCTCATACACAACAACAGGTATCCTTTCATGTTTCACATTGCATACACCCTATGAGTGTTATTACCTATACTTAAAAACATGCATAGTACATGCTTTCTAAAAACATTATTGTGTATTAATACCTGTGTGGAAGATTTCAAGTAGACATATCATTATTTTTATGGTTTTTGTTGGTAATAAGTAAAATATTGAATTATAATGTTTGATCATGTAAAAATTCATACTTCTCAAGGAACCTATGTACATACACTACCATACAAAAGTTTTCATCTACAGAAACTACATACTGTTAATAAATCATTAAAAAACATATTGTTATTAGAGATTATGGTTTTTACGACTGTACATATAACAATATTTAACAAAAACATAAATTTTTCAACAACTATCCCTTATTTTCTTAAAGGGCTGACACACATGTCTTACAACCTCTCAGATTGTGACACCGCCACTTGAGGATTTCTTATTATCGATGACTTTTGTAATTGTTCCTGTAATGACAGGGTCTAATCTTTACAATATGAGTACATTATTTCAAAAAAACATCACTTTAGAGTTCAGTTGCATTTGGGATGTTTATGTGATAGTTTCAACTGTTCCAAGTGCATAAAAAAAAAAGAAATTTCTCTGGAACAGCGAAGTGCTATCTGTACTTTGAGGGAGGAAGAATATTCTATGCACTAAATTGCAGAAAAAGTCAGTGTTTCATATAGAGGTATACATTATACTCTTGTACGAAAAGAAGCTATGGAAGAAACGAAGACCGGAAGAGATCTGGACACCCTAAATCTACGACTATGTAGCAAGATAACTACGTTGTGATGTTATCTAAACGAAATCGACAATAAACTGCACCACAAATTGCTGCTACTTTAAATGAAACACGGGAAAAGACAGTTTCTCTAACAACTGTAAAAAGACATTTACTGTCTGCTGGGCTAAGAGGATATGTAGCAGCCAAAAAACCAAGATTAAGTAATTCATAAGAGAAAAAGACTGGAATGGGCCAAAACACATAAAAACTGGACTGAAGAAGAGTGAAAAATGTCCTTTGGACCGGTGAGGCCAAATTTCAGATTTTGGGCTCCAATAGTCCGGTTTTTGTGCACCGATCAAAAGAAGAATGGGCTTCAGAGGTGTGTACTGTGCGGACAGTTAAACATGGTGGTGGTAGTGTGATGCTTTGGGGATGCTTTGGCAATAATAAACCTGGACATATGATCAAAATTATGGAGAAACTGAATAAAGAATGTTATTTGAGAATACTACAAGAAAATGCCATTCCCTCTGGAGTTAATCTAATTGGCCAAAATGTTGTTTTTCAACAAGATAGTTACCCCAAACACAAGGCTAAATTGTGCCAGGGTTATCTGGAGCAAAAACATAACCAAAATGTATTGTAAATAATGAAGTGGCCATTGCAATCATCAGATCTGTCTCCGGTCGAATTAGTATGGGGTGAACTTGATAGAAAAGTGAAGAACCGTTGTCCAATGAGGTCAGAACAATTATGGGAATATTTACAGAGTGAATGGAAGTCACTAAACCCCAATACTTCAGTAAATTCATTAAGACTGAGTAAAATTTGTAAATAAGGAATTAAGAATAAGGGAGGCCATTTTGACGAAGCCAAAATTTAACGAAAACTATATACTTTTGTTCTTTTTTGTACTAGTTATATTTAATTACATGTTGATTTAAGTTTTCTATAGATTTAAGTATAATAAAGCATATCTTACATATATTATTTCCATTTTTATTCAAATTACCCTACTGCTTCCAAACTTTTAAACGGTAGTATATAGTGACACCAATACATCCACATAATGCAATATGACAATAAACCTAAATTCTCACATTTCTATTGTTAAAAAAGCTTATAAACATACTTTAGTCTTTAATAAGAATTACAGGTTCACTTATTTCTGAAGTAAGTGTTAATGTCTTCTAGACATCCTTAAACACATTACTTGGCTCATTTAATTAGCCAGTATTTGGACCATGTATGTATATTGCATGTTTCTGAATGCAAAACCCTTAAAAGTATTCCAAATAAAGAAAATAATTATAGAATTCCAAAAAGTAATGATATAAAATTATCTGGAGGCCTAAAACTGGCCCTTAGCTGTGTAGCAAGAACATGGACTCCCTCAAAGTATGATACTAGCAACGTAAGTTTCATACGGACTTGGTCAGCACTCTATATAACTCATTCAGACATCGTTCATAATGCTTACCTTTTTGTTCAGTGAAATTCTATTTACTAGCTCCTGCATATACTTCGGGTCTTCATTGGCGTCCCTGACATAGCGAGGTATTCGAAACACTTCACCTAGCCATCCAATACCGAAACCCCCAAGAGTAGTCCACCAAACAAACGCGTGTCGATCTCTCCTCAAATAAAAATGATGTACGCCAAATAATCCACAGACTAGCCATAGGAGGTAAGCCCAAATGATCGATTTTCGACTTGACATACTTGTCCCCATTGAAGACATTCTTCTGCAAAATAACTTTAGAAAATGATGTCAAAAAACAAACACGTAGTCGAGAACTATATTATGAAAATTAACTTAGAAATTTACGGATTCGTAAATAACAACGACTACACGTTAAGGACAATTCTACTAAAAAAGAAATGCATTTATTACAACGTACTGCTCTGTGTTATTACCTATACTAAAAATCCCAAAAAGTAAAAATATAGTCAGCGTTATTTCGTTTCGTTTTGTAGATTTGACAAGCTTCAGCTTGCAACACGTACGTCGCTTGCTCAGCCAATCGTTGACAATGTTGAGAAAGGAAGACGTTTTGAATTCGGATACATGTACTATTATTAAATTATCAGTATTTCTGCAATAAATAATTTAAATTGTTAAACCATGAACAAATTGTTTTAGATGCTCTTAACAGCTCAAATTGCTAAAAAGATTATTTAAAGTTAACCTAAAGAATTCCTACGGTGGTAGCGCCCATTACCATGTTATTATTATATACATTTGTAAATAAACACAATTTGAATGTACATTTTTTAAATTACATTCTTTGGTTTTTGGGATTATTGTTATTGTTAGGATTGATAATGTAGTCACATATTGTTGAATTAAAAGTGGTAGGTAGTAAAAAAATCTTGGTGTTACTGCTAATAGCGAAAATTCATAGAGCTGTTTTATTCTTTACATAAATAACGCATGTAAGAAATATAAAAATAGCACGACAAAAAACTCAAAAAAATCTTTTGTATATGCTTTCTTTTTCAGGTGTTACTAAATTTATATTAGGAATGCAGTTAAATTATGACTGTAGTATCTTCTTTATTTTCTTCCCATCTTTACTATTTCATTGATTGATAATAAAATTAAATATATATAATATCATCATATATCATCATATATATATATATCATCAGCCTATTTCAGTCCACTGCTGGACATAGGCCTCCCCCATAAGGGAGTGTTTATGCCCGTAATCTCCACGCTGGGCATGCGGGTTGGAGATCGCAGGACACAGCTTTTCGCACCGCCGACGCTGCTGCCCGTGCACTATACTGGACAGCAAATGTTTAGTTAAAGTTTTACTTAACCTGTTAGGTTAAGTTAGGTTAGGCTAGATTACGTTTTTATTTATAAGATTGAAATGTTAATATATTTTTGTACAGAATAAAAAGTATGCGAGTTTGTAAGCCAAATAATTGAACGAATATTTATTCCAGACATTTCTAGCAATTACTTACATAAGTGCAAAGTACCTACATATAATAAATTAATATATAATTGTCGTGCTCTTTGTAATGACTAGAACGTTGATTCCTACTCTTAAAAATCTTAAAATGTATATCTCGCTTGCCTTGACTTTTGACGGAGACAGCCCTAATATATATTCAACTTTTAATTTTTACTCTCTTAATAGGTATATAACACTAAAAATGCTAGTGGGATGAAAAGTACGTTGGAGTAAATGCGGTATATTTATGTTTAAAAAAATACTTTAGAAAGTTAAAATCGTTTGTATTACTTATTTTCTTAGATAGGTAGGTAGTAGTAATTGCCTAGAACTGCAAATTGATTACAATTGCTAAATTAAGTAGGTTCAATATAACTTAAATCGTAATAAATACAGTGAAGTTAACTATATTACTGATATAATATTTCAAACCAAAAATGCACTGGATTCGATTCCTCAGACTCATTACTGAGGAAAGCGATCACATTTCTGATAATACGACCATATTTCTACCGGTGTTAAGTGTCTATGACACACAAACTGATACCCACATTGTTCCTAGAAGGCCGTGTTTATTAAACACTGTAGTAGCCGACTTATTTATGTCGCCATACGGCTTTTTAGAAAGTACCAGATTTACGCATTAATTAGACTCCTTCCTATTAAGAAATGTAGACCGACCTTTAAGCTTTATTATACCCAATAAATTCTTGTCTTTTTTAAATCATTTAATAGATAAAAAGCTATATATATTTATAAACTACTTACATTTTATTATACTTTTGGTAATTTTTCAATTTGAGAACACTTGTCTTTAATAAAAATAATAACAGGTGAAACTGAATGTATAGGTACTTAGATTATATTTAGAACTTCGACCTTCGTTGTTGTTGGAGAATAACGGGGAGACGGAAATATAAATAAAAATAAGCCACAAACAACATCATTCTTCAAGGCAACATATTTAATGTTACCCTATTTTTGGCAGAACTTTTGTTGGATACATTATATTCACTAGTTTCATTTTGTTTACAAATAGATCTATTTAATATGTCATTTAAAATTAACGGCCTTGTTGGTGTAGCCGTAGCAAGCATAACAGCTAAGCGAGAGCAGAAGCTATCTAAATAGAAGAATCTAGAAAGATTCGGTCCTCGTATCGGGCAATATTGGGTTTTCCTAACTTTAAATTATTAATTGGTACTAATCCGAGCTAGTGCTCGGTGCCTGTATTTGTGCCTGCTGTGTGGCAATAAGATCTGGCATACACATAGGCAATAGTTATTAACATTTGTTACAATATATAATAGTTAACAGTTGCGCTTAGGTGAAAATGAATATGTTTAAAGTTGTTATTCATCACCGTTGCCGCTTGCAAGCAATCTCTAAAATTATGCAATGTTAAGCAGGTCTTTTGGGCATGTAGCCTTGCTTTGCAGATTGTTGACTGCATGTCAAACATTCTTGTAAATAAGTACTTATGCAATATTCATTGAACCTCGTCAAATACTTTAAAACGTCTTAAAATTGCCATAATCATTGGGGAAAATACCTATTTTAAACAATAGCACACTCCATGTCTTACAGTCGCAGGATAAGACTTGTTTCAAATAATGGAAAGTTAATTGGTGATAATATGTAAGTGTTAAATTACTCACACCATTTCGCATTGGATTAAGATTTTAGCAATGTACTAAAATGTACAAGTACATATAGGTAGTTCAGTATCAGTAGACCGGTGCTTTTTATAACTGTGAAGAGTACAATAATTACAATTAAGAATACATTATGGATAAGAATACGTTATAGATAAGAATACAATTACAGTTAAGAATACAAAAATAGGGAAGATTACTTCGCGATGACATATGAAAATATAGGTATTGCTGTTAAATACCTACGTGAACTAATTTTGACGTCAGTCTTTCACTTTTCAAGTGCATTTGGAGTACCTACATATGTTACAATTGAATTACTAATGTTAAATAGTACCTAATCGTAGCGAACGCACTCGATTTGCACTTGAAAAAGTCCACGTACTCTTTGCATATACATACGTGCAAATAATAAAATTGGGAAGGCTAAATGATTCTCACGTTCATGTTGCGTGATATATTCGTAAGTACAATCTTTCAGAGCTCTTAAAAAAATTTATACAGCATCATAAGTCTTATCACCTACAAATATAGGTACTCACAGTATCTAGCCGTTTCTGAAACAACTATGATTCTAACATGTTTACATCAATAATTATTCGTTTAAAAATCAACATGTTCGTTTTAATTGTAGACGTTATATACAAAAAATATATAAGGAATGTACGAAAACATAATAATGATGTTGTGTTATGAATAATAATAGTCCTAAACATAATAATAGTCCTAAATATAATAATAATAATAGTCTTAAACATAATAACAATAGTCTTAAACACAATAATAATAGTCCTAAATAATTGCGATAAATATTGAACACAATCGTATTTCTACTGCTTCTCCACATCCTTTAAATTGAGACAAAGCAATGTTTGCGCTTGTATCGTCACAGGCGAATCTTGGATATATATCTTTCAATTTTTCTCTGTGGGAAAACAGAGAAATATGTCACATAATGTGAAAGCCCTGTGTCTAAATTCTTTCAGCTTTTACCTCCTTTTTTTAAATTATACCTACTAAAAACGCAAACCTACGAGGCATCGTCAATTATATATTTAGATATACCTACCTACTTATTCAGGATACTTCTTGATCTATCAACTTCTTTGTCACATATGTATGTAAATGGCAGTAGAATATTTTAGTCGTTCTGATGTAAAATACCTCAAAATTACAACAATATTACTCAATTCTCAATTCTTAATTTTCTTTCAATCATACATTCTCTCAGTATTGCAAGATACAAAGAATATTGAAGAGAATTCCCTGGAAACCGCTAAATACCTGAAAATTATCAATATCGGAACGTGTCATGAAGGACTTGTACTCTTAATATTGATTTACTTTATACGTGTTCTCTTTACTTTACAAATTATTTACTTTTATATCACGAACCATGTCTGTGACGTGGTTTGCACGACACAGTTATATGATTAACATTTGTTGACAAAACCTTTTCGCGCGTTTTCTCTAAATGATTATCCAGACAGCAAACCGATTCGAACTCATTCTAACTAAATAAGGTACACGCAATTTGCATAAAAGATTAGTAACTACAAGTAAACTGCAAATGAAAGATCTGCGTGCAGATCAAAGTTAATGAGAAAAATCCCAAATGATCTTGGTAGTCATTAAAATTATAAAAAGATGTTACCTGATCTAATCATGTTTTTTCGGGATCGATCATCTACTGTGGTGGATATGGTAGCGACGTCCCCGTGATTTGGCTGCAATCGGCGGAAGATCATAAAGAAAGATCTCGGATAGGTCCGAAACTAGTCTAAATATTTCGTAGGTATACATACGTCAGTTAAGACGATAAATAATTTAATCATGTACATATATACTCATTAAATGTTCAATATAAAATCTTAAATTCATTCCGAACATCCGTTCAGAATCTAGGTACATAAGTATGTATGAATAAATTTAAACAAGCTCATTCTTACGTAAAATTTATCAAAGTCCATTCATCATCATCATCATCAGCCTATCTCAGTCCACTGCTGGACATAGACCTCCCCCAAAAGGGGGTTTATGCCCGTAATCTCCACGCTGGGCATGCGGGTCGGAGATCGCAGGATACGGCTTTTCGCACCGCCAACGGCCCTTACCACTGGAAAATTATTCCTCGATCTATAAAATCAGTCATATCAAAGTTCTATAAACTCAAACACACACAATTGTCAAGAGGCACGCGTTTGCTGAAATTGCAATTTTATGAATAGATCATCATTTAATATAATATCCTGTTTAATTATCTATTTATTAAATTACGTCAATGCCCCCGAGACACGCTTAATTAGACTTATCAATCGCTATAGGTTTAGAACCATTAAATAATATTCACTCATAGAATGTCATTTAGAAACCTAATTACTTCGGATATTTGTTCAGCTAAGCCAGTTCCGGGTGACAAAGACGTAGTACCTAACTGTAAACTGAGTGGTTACTTGGACAATGGCTAAGGCTGTTCACTCAAAACTGGTTGTTTTGTCTTTGCTTAACTTTAAAAATCGTTTCCTAGCTAATTTAGTAATACAAATTTACTCAAGTAAATTTTATGGCATTTTCAATATGTCCTCAAATATAAAACGAGTATGGGTTTTTAATATGTTAATTGATATAACATACTGACTGATATTAATATGAAAATACTGACAATATTTGCAATACTGAGAATATATAAAGGCAATAGGCTCACCACCTATTCCATGGGAGGTACCCGCATCTGGTGAAACTTGGGAGTGTACTACACTCCTCTGCCTACTTCTTCGGGAATAAGTAGGCATGATGTTACGATTTTTTTGTTACTGACAATATTTAACATGTCATATGCTTTATTTTTATAGGCATAATATTTTAACGACTGGAGTTTTACAGTGAACTCATTAAATAAAAAGTCATTAAAATTCCTTTTAATTAAAAATTAAATTACCTCAAATATTTACTAATCTAATTGAGTACTTTGTATTAAAACTTGATGATTGCAAAGGTTTTTGTTAATTTACATAATTATTTTGATTTTGTATGTTTTGATCTTACCCATGTTGGTACAATGTTAAATTGCCATAATTCAAATAGAAATGACTGAATTAAAATGGCCTGAAATTTCTTAGCCTAATCTCTTCGTTCGTAGTAATATAAGAACTGTAATTATTAGCTCAATAATTTTATTTTGATCGTAGACTCGCTTTTGTCTTATAATTAATAGATGTCTTATATTAATGACGTTAAAGTTTATCACGCTGAAGGATTGTTCCAATGCTATTTCCTCTAAACAGAGTAGGTACATCAGATTCAAACAACGGAAGATTACTATATCATTGTATGATACTTTATACACGAACGTTGTAAAATCTAAAACTAACCTGAATATTGCAATATTTTTTTTATCATAATATGATACGCTAGCGTTTACTGGCAATTTAATCGATTTGCAATACCGTCACACCAGGTCTACCAAAAAATAGGCAGTGACCACAGATTGCCAAATATTTTTATCATTACAAATCTAACGTGCTTCTTCCACAGATTGTTAAAATCTATATAAATACGTAACATCACGCCTGTATTTTCCCGAAGAAGTAGGCAGGTGAGTATAGTACTCTCTCACGTTTCACCAGTTACGTCACATCTCCACATGGAATAGTTGGTGAGCCTATTATTTATATAGACTTTATAAAAACCAACCTTCATAAAAAAAACATTTGTCAGTTGAAAGATAGGTTGTTTTAATGTAAATAAAACAGAGTTTCTTTAATGTCATTACATATATTTCATTCTAACATAAGTAACAAATTGTTAAAATAAAATTTATAACTTACTAACGATGGTATAAAAATATTACGAGTACGTGGTATCGCCTTAAAATTACTTAATTCTATTTAAAATCTACGTTTACACTTAAATGGTTATAATTTTATGTGACACTGGTAAAAATTAAGCTAAAGAGAAGTGTAAGTAAATTAAAAAGTTTGATCCGCCAATTATGTTTATATTCACGCGTGGGCTCTTATGGCGCAGGCAGAGAACACCGAATGTCAAATATCTATATACTTACAGCGCCTGACGTACTTCTACATTTATCAGGCTCTTCATAAATGCACGCCGGTTTTGGAGACTTGGTCATTTGATCCATTAAAATATATCAAAGACGTACAAAAACATTGTGTAATGAAATACATATATTCCAGCGCAAAAGCTGTAACTACCGACAGACAGATTATCAGACATTTCAGTCAGATATCAAACGGTAGCAGAATCAAGTTGCATTATTAAAATCAACTTGAAAGATATGTTATGAAATATGAAACATATGTTTTAACATTTATTATCACAACTGTGTTTACATCTCGCTTATTCAAAGGGAATATAACAAAAAAAAATCCTTATGAACTCATTGCATGATCTTAATAAATTTTAATCTTGTAATTACTTATTTAAGTACATCGTCCTTGAAAGAGGTTCATCCTATACCACCACCGCGTTAGAATATGTTCGTGTTAGTAAAGTCTGCTCCACACTATCGTCTTCAAGAGAAAACAAAATATTGCTGTAATATAATTTATAGGTATTAAACAAAAAGCTACAACGTAATAAAACATAATGTTGCCAAGTAATATTATTCCGTTAAATATTACTACAATTGGCTAATTAAGACCTATTAAAATCAGTTTCATTTTCACCAATTTGTAATGCCAATTACTTGTTAAATGTGCAATATAAATAAAAGTTAATTAATTAACAAAAATCTCATGTATACGTTAATAAATAAAAATATTTTAATTAATATCTTCTCATGTATATGGTATCATATAATATTATATTTCTAATGAACTTGACGTACGATATTACATTTCTAATGATCGTATTCTCTGAAATGCACAATAAAAAGTAAAATCATATTCTTAATGAGTGTGCTATATCGTCATATGAACGAAAAAAAACGTCGCTTTGACACCCACCAACAGGCAATATAAAATCGTTGCTAATATAAAGATAAAGATTCTATTTTAAGATAAAAGATTCCGTAACTTCACATCTGTAACCAGGCAGAGAAGTGTAGTTAGTACACACCCACATATCACCCGATAAAAGATAAATGATTAAAAGTTAATAAAGTAACTACATATCCCAAATGAACATTTCCTGCAACATTCCTAAAGATTGTGACTGTGTGTCATTTGCGGCGGTCAAGTCCATGGTGACATATCGAGCAGCTTGTAAAATTAAAAGGCAGGAGGAGTTCTCCGGAGGAAGCTTTTGGTACAGCTGTGTGAGAAGACTCTTTGCGCAGTCGAAGTGGAAGACCAGAGGATCCAGGATATCCGTGAGGTCCGACTGCTTGAGAAGGCAGCATAGATGGGCTAATGTGACACACAGCTGTGAATACGAAAAATATACTTTGAGTCATAATATAATAAATAATAATTTCCCAAAACAAAACTTTCCCTACCTTTTAATTTAATTAATTGTCTTTGCCTTTCAAATAATTTTAAATATTCAACTCTTCTCTAACAAAATTCGACTTTGACAACTGTTACCAACAGATAATTAGACAACATATTAAACACTAGTTGTGTCCGCTACTTCCTACGGGCTAACCTAACCTAATCTAACCTAACCAAACCTAACCTATATTTGATGACTGACATAAATTGACATAACTTCTTTATATTATGTTAACCGATTTAAATGAAAAAACACAACATATTAAGCGAAGCCCATCACAATATAATGCTGAAAACTGCATCCAAGTCGGATCAGCCGTTTCTGAGATTAGCGTACACAAACATACAGACATATAGACAAAATGAAAAAACATTGTTTTGGGTTTCATGATTATATATATTATTATATGATGTATAGATAACACCCATTCTGAAAGGAAACCTGTGTTCAGCAATGTAACAATAAAAGTGACATGACATCACTTTATTATGTACCTGTGGTACAAAGCAATTTGTACTCTTTGACAAGGCATATTACACCATGAATAAAAATTGTAGCATTTAAGGCTGTATAATTTGTTATTTATATTTACACAGGACCTGTATTCATGAATACATAATTATTATGTTTCAGCTAATTCATGTTCATTCACATTTAAATAACTTTGTTATATTGTGAATATTGTGGGAAGAATGAAACAAAAGATACAATACTCGAACAGTACTAAAGGTATATGAATAAAGAGGAAATGGAATAATTCTGAATATTGGATTGTTATTCTTCACGGCAATGGCAGCATTTTATGGTGGTGCACACAAATGTCTTTGAAACTGCAATTTATAACCTTAAATTGATATCACCCAAATTCCAATTCTTTTTTTTTCCCAACCCACTACAATTCCACTGTTGGAATACGGGTCTCCTCTCTTCCAATTCAATTAAACTCCGCTAAAACTCTAATCTCGCTGATAAAGAAATGAACGCTAAAATATATACTAAGAAAAGACTGATAAATAAAGGTACACGCCCACTTGATATGCAACTAAAACATTTTAGAACAAAATTGAAAAACTACAGGTACATACACACTGGATATACGAGTCAAACATTAAAGAATAAAAATCGAAAAAATAAAGCTACACACACACCGAGTACATGCCAAAAGCTCACCTGTTCAATGAGATTGTCCTTGTGCTTGTACTCGGTGAAGTCATCGACATTATCCGCGTTCTCCATGGCGGCCATGACACTCCGCCACACGAGCGCGTAGTGCGGCCCGTAGTGCTCCCGCACGCGGCCCGCCCGCAGCGCCACTGCCGCGTTTATACGCACCTTGAGGTTCTTGCACTCCTGGCACAGCGTGGACAGGCTTGTGAATACTTGACCCTGGGAACATTGATTCGTTAATTTTCTAATTTCAAAGGTTCTGGTTATGTATGGGGAGAGTGATAAGATATATTTGACGCTCGGTGTTTTCTGTCCACCCCGTAAACAACCTAGCGTTAAGATAAGTAGGTACGTATATAATTACGTTGGTTACGTCAAGAAAATAGGACAATTAAAACTGACAGTTAACTATCTTCATTGTCGCATATCTACGGAAACTATTTCCTAACTTCTTGTGCAGGTATATAATTATGTTAGTGAATATTGTACCTATTTCCTACAGCGGTAGACATACATGAAGGATTTCTAAAATTTCCTTAGATCCATCAAAATCATATTACATGCACGTTAGACCTGGCCTTTTAGGAGTAGTCTCGGACTTATCTTTTCTCTTCTCGTTTCTGTTTTGACCTAACTTACATACGTCTCAATCTACAGTCTACCGTAAGAATAATATAAAATATTCATTTTGTGAACAAATGCGCCTCTATTAAATTAACTTTTAACTAATTACTGAGTTATTTAACACTAAACAAACTAATTAAATGAATTGAAATACATCATCATCATCATCATCATCAACAGCCTATCTCAATCCACTGCTGGACATAGGTCTCCACCAATAAGCATCATCCCGCACTGTCCTCGGCTTTAATACAAATATTACACAATTTAAATATACTTATAAGTATGTCTTATTGGAAATAAAGAGCCTTTAAACTGAACAATACCTGCCAGCCCTTGAAATTCGTGAAGAGTTGTTCGTTCCTCATGGCGTTACCCAGCGCGTAGCAGGCGTTCCAACGCACTTTCATATTGGACACCCTGCACGCGCACGCCAGTAGCTTCTCTATCGCGACCTCGCACAGCTGCTTCATTTGTTTGTTACGGACCAAGTGTTCGTTCTTGATCAGACGCAGGAAGTTGCCGAGACCGCGAGTTGCGCTCATTTTCACCTGCAATTGTTCAGTAAAAAAAAATGACAATCAAAACATAAATGCACATTTAAAGTTTATGAAATATCAATCGAAAACATAGACTTTTTATGTTAATAAACTGTCATAAATGAGTTTTTTAAAGACAATTCTAGGTCAAATGGTGGAATAATATACCAATTGTATTGCTAAATTTAAATGTATATCTATCGGAATTGTATTTGTTTAGTTTTATGGTCTTACACCTCTTTCCATCAAAATATCTTGCTATTATTAATTCGTACCCAAAATTTGTCTTAGGCAGATCGTTTCTTAGTGATAAGACAACCTTTTGTTTGACTTTCCACTTCTTCATATTGTATATTGTCGTATTTATCCTTCTTTGGTTCAACTAACAAAGAGTTGAATTGTTGTATATTATATTCTGTTAGTCGTATTTCGATTTCCCACTATAAAACCATTAATGTAGGATACAAATGTTTAAAAGCAAATATAGTATGACTCTCTAATTTAAACTCTGTGGTAGGCAGCAGAGAAAAATGATACCTTTAATACTAATAGTATATTCACTGACAACTAATAGATAGTCATCTCACCGAGCGTTTTCAAGAAACTTTTTTACAAAGAGCAAAATCTGGTTTACTGTACTTATGATACAAAATATATAATAACACACATTTATTTATCTTGTTATTCACGAAAAATACACACGAGATGACCCCAGTGATTTTAAACATACAGATATATTCGTATATTTCCAGTTCTTTTACCACCGAACCGCTTCCAGCCAGAAATATCCAAAACCCCAAGCAAAATACATAAATCATTGTTTACGCCAGTTTTTATTTCGACAATCCCTTCATTTCAATTTTCGACCTTATGGTTTTAGGAATAAGGTTCAAAATACGTGAATTATTATATTATACATATGTTTAAAACGTATTTAACCAATTACCTTATCATTATCGCTGGCGCAACGTATGCTGACCTCGAGGAGTCGCAACAGAAGGTTGTCGTCGATACTGTCTATATCCGGTTCATCCCTGTACGCAATAGTAAATAAGACTTATCTAATTATACATGACACTGTTTACTGCAAACGTAATATAATTTTCATTACCCTTGTGATTTCCTAAGAGGTTGGCAGAAGAGTGTAGTACACACTCACGTTTGATTACTTCTGTTTACGTACAACTATGGAATAGGTGGTGAGCCTGTTGCCACTGCACTAGGCACACATCCTGACTCCTAGCCAGTGCTAGGAAATCAATATTAGAAAAAATCCAATAGTGCCCGACTCGGGATTCGAACCCAGGACCTCTTGATCAGTAGTCTTGCTTTGCAATCGCTCTACCAATGAATAAGTCATAAAATATTCATAAAAATGGAATTAGTTAATATGAATATATTCAATTTGTATAAGTAACATTTATTTTATGATAACCATATCTAAAATATTGAAAATCTTAAGGGTATTAAAAACTTACATATTCAAGACCAGCGCATCGCTAAGGGTCCCGAGAGCCCACGCTGCTTTGGTCCGAATTACTAACGTTGGTTCTGCCAATGTTCTCAAAATGTTCTCACCGCAATTGCTCACGAAACATATATCCTTAAAGAAAAATATAAAAATAATCTGGCACCGATTAAAACGTATTTTTTTTACTATACAAGATACAATAAAATTATTTAAACCATTACCGGTCTTACCGGCCAGTATTTTAAAAAGAGAAAATGCATAAAATGATTTAAAGGTATACTTCATTAATAACATACTTCTCTCAAAGTGCGATACGTGACCGCCATGGCCAGCGCCCTGACGGCGGCGGCGCGCACGGCGGCCTCCTCGTCGCTGCACGAGCCCATCAGCAGCGCGCAGCAGAACAGTTGTTGTCTGCGCTGTAACATTTACACATAGTAAATAATGACGAAACATTAAATGAAAACTCCTGTATGTAAAAAAAAATCAATAAAGCTAACCACCACTTGGCCAGCGTGACAAACCGTGACAGTAACCTTTCTGATTTTAAAAGGAGACGCTTGTGCAAGAAACTGTGAAATGATAAAACGGTAGATGATGCACAAAACGTGGTGAATAATATTTGCTTTACCTCCGATTACTGTAATCTTAAAAGTAAGAAGACTTTTTAAATAGTCCATTAGAACGGAACAAAAAAGAAAGATGAAAAGACAAAAGTGTGAAGAATAGAAAATATACCGGTAATTCCTTGAAAGTTCTTTCGCCGATGTTCGCAATACAGTCGCATACAACTGCTTTTACTGGCGAAGATTCCTGAGACTGCAATACCGATGATAACGGGGCTATCAGCTTCTCCCACATGTATACACACATATTGAGAGGTGGTGCTTGGCCAGTTTGCTCTGAAAAATGGAACACATACATTTTCACATAATTTTTATTCTCATTATACAGTGCAAGTTTGCTTGGTATGAGGAACAATAGACCAGTAAGCTCTAGAAACTTCCACCAAATGTATTTATGCCATGATTGTTTCTAAGATTGTACAACAAGCAATACATGGTACATTAAAACCTAATTAATAGTGAAAGACATCAGGCTATTTTAATGGATTAATATATTTTAGAATAGATTTGATTTCAGTGTCTAAATTAAAAATAAACAGCTGTCATTACATCTGTCATACATTATATATTTGGCCTCCTTTTCTTCTAACCCCACATAATTTCAGAAAATACCTAATTATAAGTAGAATACAAACAAATTTACTTTGTATACATTTTTTTTTACATTTAAAGATACTTCTACTCACCCAACTTCTGTATAGCATCACCAATGATGCTGACTGTTCGCGCTGACTGCAGTACCACATCTTGATGATCATGCTTCAACATCTCAGAGAGTATATCCACCAGCAGCATGATGTGGGGTTGAAGCAGGTATTCCAGGTGGTGGAAGGCAATAGACGACAGCACTTGCAAGGACTCAAGTATTACGGGTATGACTGAAGGTTTACATCTCTGCAAAATAGATACACAGCTTTTAATATACCTAAGAAAAACAATTGATTACTATTGATCACCGGTAAAAACGTTAGAGAATTGAGTAATCATTTCGTAACCTTTTCGTATTCATTACGAAATTGATTACAATGAAAGTATTTTAAACGAAATATTTAATAGAAATGTTTAATACGATAGTAACTTCTCATTTATTCAATAAAAGAAAAAAAATGTTTTCTTATCGGTCACCACGCTCAAAAAATGTAACTGGAATTAAATCAAAGAAAAAACTTGAATTAATATCAAAGAAAAAAAATACGGCATAAATAAATAAATGATTATAATAGCATAAGTTGATAAAAAATGCTATGCTATAACTTTACCGCGGCAGGCCCCAAGTACCGCACGTGTTGATTATTTTTATATAAAGTGCATGGTGTTTATTACAAATATGGTATAAATATTTTTA
>DWMG01000723.1:0-17764 GCA_018244855.1 Elbella merops
CCTTAACCCTCTCAATATGAGAGGAGACCCATATTCCAACAGTGGAATTGTAATGGGTCGATTTTATTATTATTATTATTATGTATTTGTATTTTGTAATATAGAAGTAAGTATATACTTATATGCATAAATTATTTATCACAGCACAGGCTCTGCCTAGTTTGACATAATTCAATCATACTCGTATATGGAAAATTCCCAAGACATCAAAGTATTATCACTATGTTCACTCGGTGCATTACATAGAAAAAAGGCATGTAAACTTAATATTCGATTTTTAAATAAAACATCGTAAATCGTAGGAAACCTGGATTACGTAAACGCTAAACAAGTTTCGATTTAATTAACTGTTAAAAAGTTTTACTTTTGAGCGCGGCTACCTGGTGGCCGATAAACGCGGGAACTTTCTAAAAGTCAACAGCGACATCTATCGGTTTTATATTTAGCGAACATGAAAAGAAGTTTATAGCATATCTAATAACACTGATGAAAAAGTTAGGCAGCGGACATATTTGACAGTTTTGAATTAAAAAAAAAAAAATTTGCTATATTTGCACGTCAGATCTTTTACGCGATAGACAAAGAGAGCTTCAAGTGGCAAATATCTTAATAAGAAAGCAATTTAAGAGATTCAACTCGTGCGAAATATTCATATAAAAATTCGGCATCCTTAAAGTTACAAATAATTATAACTATCTATGAATAATAGTCGACAATATTTTCAATATATTTTTTAAATATATTAATTTTCACATGAACATAATAAAAAACATTTTATTTTAATATATTCTAACATGAACATATTTAAATAAAATGTAACCGCGTCCCACATATCTTTAATAAAGGGGTAGACAGAGAAATGTACACTGCCACGTTTAATGGGTTCCATTTAACTGTGATTCGCGGTAATATAAATAACAATAAAAATAAATATTATATACCCAAACCAGGTACCTCACGGGGTTGGCAGAGGGTACCAAAAGACAAATGTTTCTATCCTAAACATCGGACAAGCTCCTTCTATAACACTCCCTTCATAAACGCACACTGAGTTTGGAGATTTATAGCTCCCCTAAATAAAACGACATATTTATTTCCATTTTCACCTAATAATACTTTTAAATGTAACTATATGTTAACTTCATCGCTTCTGCGTAGCTCAGCTTTCAGTGATACACAAGAACTTACCAGCATCGACCTTGTTATGTTTTATTTGTCATATCGTCTTATTAACCTTAGTGAGCGAGAAGTTTTATAATAAAAAGGTTTTATAGGACAGCCATTTGAGCACGAACTATGCTCACTTGACGTTAGAAACATGTCATTAGTATACTTGGCTTGGTTACTTGAAAACTGAAAAATGAAATAATGTAGCAAGCAAACATTCGCCCTGAATGTAAAAGGCCTGTCTTAGTGATTTAATTTAAATGATATTATAAATCAAAATAATTAAAGAATATCGGACTTGACCAGCATGGCAAGATCTGACTTTAAATCTTTTCATTCTGAAACACGTCCCATGTTTAAAAGTGGAACGATGAAAGAGTTGACGGTTTTAATGGTGGTGATAATGATTTCTGATATATATTATCTGAATCACTAAGCTCTCAAATGTTTAAACACAACACACGAATACGAAAGTGTAAGGACGTAAAACCCTCAAAATGACGTCTGAAACGATTGCTAAAAATGACACATTGGATATACAATACATACGTACGGATTATTTAATATGCACGTCGTATTTAGCACGCACGTAGTACGCACGTAGTACGCACGTGGTACGCGCGTAGTACGCACGTACCGCTCGTATTGTTACGTAGAGGTACGCGGCGCCCGGCGGGGCTGTCTCACTAACAAATCTAATTTGGCCATCGAACATCACGCGCGACTTTTGATCGAACGTTTTCAAGCACCGTTTGGACCATCACGTTTTTTTTACGTGCACGTTGGTTTTTTTTATCTATTTTGTTATATGTAAGTACGATTGTACTAATGTTTGTATTGATGAAAATTGTTTATTTAATTATTAATTGCTGTTGTTAGCACAGGGCGGACTTATGCCAAGTGGAATTGTCTACCAGGTAATTCAAATAATGATGAAGAGTTGTGCTAGGCACTTAATTACTTCAATTTCAAAACAAAACAAAACTGACATATCTTTGACATAAAGAGTGTGAGGAATGTGAAAGAAGCACGTCAGGTCTGTAAAGATAGAGATATTTGGTACTCGGTGCTGTTTGCCTATCTCGTAGGGAATCTGGCGTGACGATATAATAATATTAAAGTATCTCCGAATAATCCCGACGTATTCATCTGATACCAAAGTAGGCGGAACCAGTGAAAGGAGACAGAGCAAACATAATGTACCATTGCTTACTAACATCTCGTCATTTGACTGCCTCGTTGGTCGTGTTGGTTGCAAGTGCGACTGCCGATCGGGAGGTCCCGGGTTCGATTCCCGGGTCGAGCACTACAAAATTTTCTAATTTCGATTTTTTAGTAGTGGTTCGGAGTCTGGATATGGGCCCGATACATGGCAATAGGCTCACCACCTATTCCGTAGCGGGACGTAAACGTAACCGGTGAAACGTGGGAGTGTTCTGCACTCCTCTGCCTACTTCTTTGGGGATTACAGGCGTGAAGTTACGTTTTTTTTTGTTTACAAACATTACATTTTCATAATGACACTATGTAGGTACCATGTTTAAGTATATACTAGAAACAACGATAAAAACAATAACAAATCAGCTTCCCTTCAGCTGTTGACTGTTCCACAAGCAATAAGTTATTCATTGGGCCAACTTCACAACACAGTGTACCATTAAAATAAGCGGGGGAGCGTATAGCAGCACTGCGCGGCACGACACTCGTCCAGATGTCAATTAGCTGGATGCTATGTTAATGCACCTTTATGCGGGGGAGGTAACTTCTACTCTACCACGTTGTTTATACTGGAAATAGTTTAACACGTCTAATAATAGAGAATTATTATTTTCTCTAGTGAAAGATACCAAGGCTCATCTATCTTTCACATTTTGTTACATACAAGGTAACGGAGAGCCAGAACAGAAGGCGAGCCCGTCGTGCATTCGAAGAAAATGCAGAATATTGAAATACGTCAAGTTTTTGAGGATATAGACATTTGGCGCTCTGTGCTCTCTACCTACCTTGTAAATAATTTGTAAAGACCATTATTAAAAGAAAAACTATTGACGTGTAATAAAAACATATATTAGAATAGGTCGAAAGCTTACACCAGTAACACAGATTAACAAATTTTTCAACACACGAATCAGTCTCCTCTAATTCTTATCGATAATTACACATGTGTTTTGTTCACAATATACATATATAGACTTAGTAAAATAGAAATGGCGTACTGTTCGAATATAATTAATTGATTGTAGGTACATCTCTATCACGAAGAACTTTGTGAAAACGACACATCTGTAATACCCAAAGGGGTAGGCACTGCATTATTTTGAACTCTGTATTTATAAATGTGTAGTTCTGATTTGATCTGTAACCTATCTGGAGGGTAGTTGTTGCCAAGTGAAATAATGGGTTTATTAACGGCCCAAAAGTATAGAAAAATAAAAACTGGCAGCCATGTTAAATGCACATTGCAGTCAACATTTATAAATAATGAGAGTAGAAGTGATGAGTTCAGAATGCAGTATTTTTTCATTCTAATGAATTATACAATTACTGTCAAGCACTAGCCATGTGTCTGTTAATACCTACACGATAAGAAGTGATTAGAAAAATATTCAAGCATTATTATCCCATTAATTTGAATTTCCACGTGTAGACTGACTTTCTTGAAGATGCTTCTCTTTTTGGGGTTAAAACTGGATAAATTTTATCTCCCAGAATTATAATATTGTGATGAAGTGAATATTCAGGTGTGGATACATTCTAAAAGGGTAAGGTGAGCTATTTTTAATGTTAACGAACATTCCAGCTCTTTTCTTTTTCTGTTATGTTTTTAAACTTGCGGACAAAATGAACTTAGATATCGATCCAAACAAATGATACTAATAAAGACGTCAGAAGCCGTGACACTTTTAAATAACACTTTAGGACTATTATACATTGAATATAAATGTCAAATTGCAATAACAATCCAACATAAGAATACTGTTTATAACTTCTCCAACATAAAAAGGTCGCTACTCAAATAATGAAGCGAAGTGCTTCCTCTCAGAGCCCCAAGTTTAGTTAATTGACCGTCGGACAGTCGGCGACGTGCCCTGTATTATTCAACCACAATCGATACAATACTGCTGTATATGTCACTATAAGGTAACGGAGACATAAGCGAGCGGGACATTGCTGGACTGAGAGAATGCTTCATTTGTATAACTTATTTCTTGTCTCTTCTTGATTGTGTGTGTGTGTGTGTGTTTTATACATCGACTCGCTTCTTGATTGTGACTGTCTTTTACGATTTTATTTTATTTTTATTAATACTTCTGCCACGTGCGTCATATTTACATATGTATGTCCAATAAGAATGGTGACATCTTCTTTTCTGTTAATTTTTTTTAAATTTTAATCTTCCCATGTTCATATTTTTATGCATATATACCAAGTTTATAACGTTTTATTTCTCGGTAAGTTATAATAGAAAACCCGTATTACCTTCCTTTGATTTCCTTCACTTTAAATACCTTTAAAGCACATGTTTCCGGTAACGTTAACAATGTACTTTAGTTATATAAACAGTTATGACATCATCATCTCTAATATCAACCTTTTCCACGTTTTATTGTCTGACACGGCTCTCGTCTCAGAATGAAAAGGGTTCTTCGATAGTATTTAAGGAAAAAACCGGATTAATTATAATCTTAAACTTATTTTTTATGAGATGCTATTTGATTGACAGGTACATCCCCCCTTTGTAACTCATTTTAGTACCTTAACTTTCTAACGCCCAAAATATTAGCTGATGTGGGGAAAATTTAATCTTATACCGTAATATTTGTCCAAGATTCGGTATAGGAAGGATAAAAGGGTTAACATATGTAAATTCAATACAAACGCAATATGTGGTGGTACAAATATATTGAAGAACTATATCTGGAATATGATGCTTCTTAAAATGCTTTTTGAATGCTAATAGAATTTTCTAGAAACTAATTTCCAGTGAAAGTGTACTCCGAATAGCAAAATTGAAAAATAAATGAGACCTGTGTAAATCTAACAGTAAAGTAGTCTGATAAGAGTGAAATCATAAATGAATAAAAATTCCTTCAATATAATATAATCTGAACTTTAGTGGTAGTGTGTGTATTTAAATGTTAAATGATGATAATAAATATGTGAAACGTCACCACGAAATCATTCAACGGACGGCGACTAATTATTTTATCATCATCATCATCGTTCCATTACTGGACACGTCTGCGTATTAAAATGAAATGGTTCAGGCCAAAATCTACAATTCCAGGTAAGTACGGGTTCGTAGAGTTCCTACACTTTAGAGAACATCATCATCATCATCATCAGCCTTTCTCAGTCCACTGCTGGACTTAAGCCTCCCTCAATGAGCAGCGGAGAATATTGTGGAGAACTCTAAAGTGTGTTTAAGTTTTCTAAGTTTCTAAGTTCTCTAAGTTTTCTCATAATATTTACCTTATACGTTACAGTAAGTGATATTTAATGTTGAAACGTCTATAATTTTTTAAAGACAAGACGTGCCCCCAGAATTAAAACCCAGCACCCCGGAGCAGAAGGCTTCGGTAGATTTTTTTATCACTAAGTTACCAGTGCTATTAAAAAAAAAACATTTAGATTAACATTATTTGCCTACTTTTACCCGTTTGCTCTTTTCCCTTGGACAATACAGAAACCCTTGGACTCCCTAGAGCGCGGACGCTCGCTAACTTCACGGCCGCAGACAGTTGGTGATTCCAGTCAATAATGCCATATGATATCTGATATTTATAATGATACTCCACTAAGACTGATGAATATAACATATATTATACATAAAACTTTTCAAAGCACAAAACAACGGTACGTAACGGATTTTTATTGTCAATCATCTTATGATACTTTTTTCTATTCTTTACCTATGATTTGAACAAAAAATGAATGATACAGATAATAAATAATATAAACAGTTAATGAACGATATTAATAGAGAATGAATATAATTACAGATACAAATAATAAATACGAGAAATGTCTACACACTATATGTACACAATAAACTTAATAAAGTACTTTTTTGTGGTTCACGTGAATATTTTTTTGTATAGACTTTTTTTTTGTATAAATTGATTGATCTAATGATTAGGGACGCTGACAACTAAGATAACGTTTCTAAGTTCGATTCGCACCCAATCTTAAAGTAGCTTTGTTTAAGTTATTTAAAAAAACTCTGTTTTCTTATTTATTTAACATGAACAAAGCGCATTTCGAAAGCTAAAATTAAAATTAAGTTATTAATTTAAATTAAATTTTAGATTAGCATTCATTATATTCTCCATTACATTAACAAGAGTGTATTTTATTACTCTCATTTACTATGCATTACGAGTCAATTTAACATCCGTGCTATATGCCCTTTTATCTAACCAGAAGCTCCCGAAAATCATACATCACGCAATCATCATTAAAGGGCTGACCAGTCCTAAAATTATGACTCCTTCGCGCTTGCGTTTGGGCGACATTGGACTTTATTACCAATACCCAAGGGCTATATATCAAGAATTTACATTTCAAATCGCGGATTCAACGCATTACCATGCTGTAGCATATTTTGGTGACTCGGTCAAAGTTAAAAGCGATGGACTAAAATCGCGGATAGTGGTGGTTAAATAATATTAGCATTAGAATTTGTCTCTTTTTGACAAACAGACAAAGACGTGCACAAATATGTATATAACAAAAAGACCGATGCATGCGCTAAAATACATTCATAATCAATTCGGTGTCTTGTCTCTCTACACTTTGTACCAAATGCGAGATGATGAAGTGAAGTTAAAAAAAAATAAAACTGGTCATTAAAATATTTGATAATAAGTGATGTAAGATTAGTAAGAAGTCTTACAAATCACAAATCTATTTTACACCTGCAATATAGGCTATGTGTTTAAGCGGCCTTGTCATCTACAAACCAGAAAAGATTCATCGTTAACTAAGCACATCCACTTGTAGTAGAATACGCCGCGTCTCGTGGCCTGCGCCCCGAGGCGACCCAAAGCGTACACGTCATTAACTTGGTGGCCCGAGTCGGCAACGACATAAACGCAGTATCAAACTGTTTTATTGCGGCGACGCATGATTTAATGAAATCTTTAATATTGAAGATAAGGCGGGCGGCCGTAAATTGCCCCGGCAATATTCCCGGCTCTAATGCCCGCCCTGAAATAATACTCTCGACTTCTTCATTTCTGAAGGAAACGCTGTGATATTAAATTTTATTTCTCAAGTGCGGTCCGGTCCGGTTTTGGCTGGCCTATTTTTTTCTTGTATTTGGAAAATGCGGGTTATAATTGCGTTTATTATTTCGAGTTAAAAATTATTACGGTCGCTTACGTTTATTGAGAGATGTTCTTTTGTTTGTCAAAATTAAAAAGGAGAGCTTGCAATCCAAAACTTATGATGAAAACCTTTATGTAGATCAACCGTTATAAGGTTGTTTAAATAAATATTTCTGATACATATTCTCGATTTTTTTAATTAATATTAACTTACTGCTTCTCGAAAAGTTTACCAAACACTTGATTATTTAATAATTGGCAGCATTTTTAATCATCATAAAAAATAATTACAAAATTCCCACCAGAAGAACAAAGAGGAGGAATCTAATTCGGGGGTTATTTTTGCCAAATTAATCGAAACGTACCTCCAACGGGAAACCTTTGAGAATTTCAAATAGAAAAGGTATGAATGTTAACCCCTGAGGTCTATTTATAATTATTACGGCCCCGTCTTTAGTAAGGACCCCAGAGGGACGGGGGTGGGATTACATTCTGTATTAATTAATGCTGCGAAGATCTATGGAGCTACACGTTCGAACCATTCTTCAGTACCGCTCATAAGTTTCTGTGTCCGTTACTCTCATAGTTGTAACTAGCAATGCTATTCTACTGTTTATTTTGGAATTTTGTTCGCTGTTGCATATTTTTAAATACTGTGTTACTTATTGTCTACTTTTGTAGTACCAATTTTCCTAGTTGAGGTTTCTACATATTTTAATGCTTCTGGAGATTTCAAAGAGAAATTAACAGTTAGAGAACAGTGTAGTAAAATCGAGTAGTATAGAAAATAGATCGTTTCTTTCACTATTTATTATTGCAAGAGATTAGTTAAGAAAAATATGCATAACAGAGTAAAAGAAGCACTGGTAAGGTACCTCGCCTTACCAGTGCTTCTAACGTCACAATCCCTAGAAGGGTTGCAGTCATTATGTTATATTATTATTAATATTAACTCTTATTGTTCAACGTTGAAAATACCAGAAGGTCACGCTGTGAACTCTGAGTTTGATTTGGTCTGGGATATCGCATGTTGATGTTAGAACTAATATGTATGACGGAGAGAATCATATGCTTCTATGTGTGTGTATGCGTGTATGCCAGTATGTATTCACGTGCGAGCGGGCGTGCATGCATGTGTTTGTATAGTGAGGTTGATTTAACTACGAGCTAAATCAAGGTAATTTCAATTGTGGGAGTACTAAATCTGAAATTACTAGAAACTGAAGTAATACTGTTGAAGACAAATTCCGTTTAAGAGGTGATATTTAAATAAACTACACGTATGTTCGCTGCAACAGCTTTACAATCAACACTCACTATAATGCGACGTCCAGGTCCAGGAGGGTAGTTTCAAATGGAGGAACACTATCTGCACTGTGCTTAGCAATTCGGTAAGTGGTCGGAACGCTTTCAGACCAATATAAATTCCAATTAACCAAGCAAAACGACCAAAACAGAATCTGATTAAATTCATACAATAGGCCGCGGTACGCTAGTAAAATACACGCAACGATCTCTATTTCAGAAGGTGACCATAGATTATAGATGATACAAAAATAGACAATATTCTTCTTTGCATTGATTTTTTATACATCGTATGGGGCACACTGGCTTTTGGGCCATCCAATGCTGTGATCAGTTCAAACCGTAAGCGCCCATATTTGATGGTGATTCTGTACTACAATATATATGTATTACCTCCATGAAAGACAAATTGGAACGCTTTGTGTGCCAACATGTGCACAGACCACGTTCAAACCAGAACACTGGTATATAACGTAAGATATACATACATACATAGGTGAAAATACATACTACTCTCTCTCAGGGACCTTAAGCAAAAAGTCCACCAACTTCAAGCTTCACGCTTATTCCCACGCGCGTATTGCATGGGGCATATAGGCTATGGGCACACACATATATACATAAATACACATATTTATAAGAACAACAACTTTCCAAATTTATTATTAAACAGCTGTCAAATGCTAAGTTAGGAATCAAACTTGTAACGGTCGTCAAAAAAGATTAGAACGTTGGTCTTTGTACCAAATAGTTTGGCACAGTCGTCGTCCGAACAGGATGCACACTCATATATTGTTGTAAAAAAACGACTAATAAATAATTAATGAATATATTTACCGCTTTTACATGACTAAGTATTACAAAAACATATAACGAAAAAAAGTGATGTACAGCATCGATAAGGAAAACAGATAAGATCAATGCTTACCTACAGTAATCTGATGAGCTAAATAATTCTTAATACTGTGCTAGAAGAATTCCTAATTTTACAAGGACCAAATATTACCAAGCAGTGATAGCCTAGTGGTTAAGAATTCAGCCCCTCACTCCGGGGGTGACGGGTTCAAACCCATGGCGCGCATCTCTTTACAAAAGTGAGTTTTAAATTTAAATATCACTTACTAACGGTGAAGGAAAACATCGTGAGGAATCCTGCACAACTTAGAGTTTATAAAAAAAATATATTTTCTAAGGTGTGTGAAGTCTGCACTTGGCCAGCGTGGCAGACTATGCCCTTAACCCTCTCAATATGAGAGGAGACCCGTATTCCAACAGTGGAATTGTATTGGGTTCAAAAAAAAAAAAAATTACCAATACTCTGAAAGTTTTTATTTGCACACCACAACTCTCCCGAGTACCCCTTCTCAAAACCGTCTGCTCTATGCCCAAACCTCAGTCGCGCCACTCAATGCGAAGGTATTTCCAATTACTCTTGAATCCTTCCATTTTCCCTCTCCGGGAATTTTATTAAAGCTGTCCCTTTCTTGTCGGGTGCAAATTTGGCGGTGCGAGCGAGATATTGTTGAGGTTGTGCTACCCGCGAGTTAATTTCCATTCGCCCGCGGGCATCGTCTCCGCTCCACCTTTCATACGTAAATTGAAAAGGTAAGCCAACTATTTTGATATGAGATCTTCCTGTGTTATTACTGCGGTGTTGCTTTAAGCTTATTAAAGTTTCACTATTAAACGTTCCGTCAGCATCTACATACCTACATGATTAAATTATTGTACCGAATTACTCACAGCTTACCTATTTATTTTTTCTGATATCCCGACTAGTTTCGAGCCTAGTCCCTGTTCATGAACTTCCAATGATTTCAACCATCTGGTTTTTGAGACAACATACTTGACTAATTAAAACCAATTGCACTAAAAAAATTGCGGTTTTTGAAAATAACAAATTCATAAAAATTACTGCTGTTGTAAATTGACATGAAATTATTTTACCGTGAAATCTTATAGTTTTTTAAATAAGCAAATATATGCTAGTTAGATTGTCTCTCAATTAGCCATAAGGAGTCTGGAGACTATATGTTACCATCGCTCTTATCATCACTTTTCCAAAAAAGTTGTAACCCACCTGAACTCCTCCTAATTACCCTCAAAAACCAAAATTTGTATTCCTATTTAAAACAACCTCGTACTGGTTCTCTGATTAGTGTACACAGGAGTTCCTGTGAAGGGCACGTAAGCACTTAATCCCGTCTTCGAGGTACTTAAGGTACTGTCCATCTGTAGGTACAGAAGTCGTTGGTCCAAGAGGGGCATAAAAGTAACCGTCAGTTAAACTCAACGATACTGCCAGCCGTTTCAATTAAACGCAACTTGAGTATTATCTTGGCTGGATTAAAGAAGGAACCACCTTACAGTGAAGTCAAATCAGGTTTTTATTTTTGAAGACGGTACATTTTTCTCCACAGCAATATATAGAAATAATCATTTTGTTGATAGAATATTTCCTTTTAAGTCTTAAAATGTTGACTCCACGTGGGTTATTTCTCCGGCCGGTTCATTTAGAATAATGGTAGTAACTGTGGTTGCTATCCGGAAATCGGATTCGAGCCCCGCCCAAGACTAATATTGATGTTATGAGTAGTATGTAATCTTTGTTAAATACACTAATAAAGAGTACGAAAGTAAAAAAAAATGAATTAAAGGAACAAAAATACGCCTAGGTCAAAATTATATGTATATTTAAAAACGAAAGAAATAAATTGTCGAATGATTAATGTACTCGTATATACTATATTAGCTTATTTTACATATCTGTCACTTTGTGTAGAAATTATTTTTCACAAGTTATAGCTCTAGTAATGACTCTATATCGATTGAACTCTCTCTCTCTTTCTTTGAGCTGCTCTGAGTGATGTTTGCGCGCTCTATTGTAAAATGTCAAATTATATTTCGATTAATCTCGCAAATTGGTTTCATTTATCCCAATACGCTATTATAAACAGAAAAATGACTATAGGCTTACCCATTCTCATTTAAAACGAAGATTCGCATAACAGGGGAACGATAAAAAATATGTAATGAATTCTATTGTTGTTTGGTAATCGTTGAAATTTTATTTAGTGCGTTGTATTTTTTTTCATGTGGCATTTCAAGCACGTGTATGTTCTAAGCTCAAATTGTACGTTACAATTAGAAAATAAATTTCTGTTTGCTAAATTGAGTGACGTTGTTCACAAAATTACTTTTTCGCCCGGGCACAACCCACCCCGCATTTATAACGTACAAAGACACACAAAACTCTTCCATGTACAGCATTGTACTGTGCTGAGTGCAATGTGTTGGAGTTTGACCGAGTTTCGCCCTCTCGTGTTTGCTTAGGACCGAACATCACAATTTCATCAGAGCACCCCAGCATATATCGACGTGTACGAGATAAACGAATATACCATAGACAAAAGCTGCTTCAGTTTTATTATTTTGGATCAAAGATAAAAATATTGAAACGGCCAGTTTTTTTATTTTTTAAATTGTCCTTGGAGTTTTAAATGTAGCTCAATTAACATAAATAAGTACAAATGTACTGACATTTAAAAAGAGTCTTAAAAATGTTAAAGTACACACTCATACATACCTACACAATACAAAAAAACCCGGTCTTAATATTCAGCATCACAAACACACACAATATATTTTGCGAAAATACCAATAATGTAATAATAATGAAAGAAATAACAATAATTTCTTAGTGTTTCTTATTTGTATAACAGTCTTTTCTTTGTTATTTGGATTAAAAAGATGTTCTTTCTTGTTAAATTTCCTTTCTTGTTAAATTGTAAATCAAACCTTCAATACAATGTAACTACAAATTCGACATACATTGAAAGTTATCAAAGATTTTCAATCACACGTCTAAGCTATAACAAGTTCTCTGCACTAAGAGAGACATTTCGTAATGACACTCGCGCCGGGTGTGAGCGTACGCAGAATGGATGTAGAGTCGTAAAGTGGGTTTACGAGGCTCCATCATCAAAGCGTCAGCCAACTTTGATTAGTTAAGGATCTTTCCAAAATTGTCTTAACAAATGTAACATCAGATCGCTTCAAGACACTGCGTCCAGCTGAATAGATTTTTCCGCTGCTGAAAGAAACTTGGGCTACAAATACATAGGTACTTATATGAATCACGTGCTCTTTAAATCGTTTATATTATATTATCTCGCCCAGTCGCTTAATTACTTACCATAGAGACAGAAAGCAATGAATGCTAAATATTTTATTAAATACAGTTTAATATAAATAAAGCTGTTTTTATTGCACAGTTTTTGCTAATTATTTTACATATTTTACTAAACGATTGCTGCTGTGTATAGCCATTTATATTTGTTGTAATTATAGTGGTTGAATTAGCTATTTTGTATACCACATTATATTTCTTAAAAATATCGCGTTTCTTGAGCCTTGAGCCATATTAGTCGTTGAGAGATCTTAAGAGAAACAATTTAATCACAGTCATTAACATAAATAATTACAGGATATTTGGTGGCAGGACTGATAACAATTATGAATAATAATAGTTACGTTAAGTACTTCATAATAAGGTTTCATACTTTTCTATTTCTGTAATAAATTTTTATCTACAAACCTCAACTCTTCTTTACAAGTACTTACATTAATCTCAGATACGTTGTTATACCTAAATACTAGGCTGAAACGCCTCATACCTGCTTAGGACCCCTTAAGGAAGAACATAAAACCAGTATTGCGGCTTAGAGTCAAAAATACGCAACGGTCGAAAGACAAAAACAAATAGGTGTTCAATAACACCAAAGAACAACACTGGAACTTTCGAGAAAAATAAATCTTGATATACTCTGTAAAATTAAAGCAACAAATGAAAATTCTTTTGTGTCCCAAATTCGCAGGTAATGTGTCGTTTGTTAAATGAACATGAGCAAATACTGAACGTGAATGAGCGAAATGTCGTAAAGTAGTTTAACGACTCACTACCATCAAAGCATTACCTCGCACAGATAAAACACCACATCGAATGACATATTTTTCGTCCAACATACGTGCATTACCAACAATGAAAACTTTTGTACAAAGTAAGCCAAACCGTAACTAATTGGTGCCACAGATAATTAATTATAGATAACTCCCATAACGGAATATATTTTATGTTAAATATATTTTTTTTTTTCTTTTAAAAGATGGAACAACAATAATGACGTAATGAACTGTCTGCCATTTGTATAAAAGAAAAAATGAAGTTTCTGTTTTTGCAGAATGTATAATTGAAAATGTAAAATTTATAAAATGACGTTAAAAAATTAAATCTATCAATTCGTCACCTCCAAAGTCGATGAACATCTGTACTACTCGTTTTCGATGCGTTTGGAATTATCCGCAAAATAAACACTAAATAGCAGAGGAAAAAAGAAAAGCCAAATGATTTTATCTATTTTTAAGCGGAAATAATAAAACGTTAATAATTCATTTTAATATTTTTTTCTTTGATTGTTTTAGACGTCTAAAGTTACTTTGTAGTGGTATATCGGGGTGATATACTAAATTGCTGGTTAATAACGCTATGGCTGTGTCAGAGCTGTGTGAACAAAGCTTTGGGCAATTTGTATATAATGACATTATAAAATAAATGCATGATTTTAATCTCCACGCCGGCAGCGCATCGTAAACTGTTTACGAGCGCCAACCGAAACGTACTGTAATTCATGAGAGTTGGAGGTTTTTCTGTGGTGTAAAAAAACGAATAAAGAAATGAATGCCTTGGCAAACCGCTGATTTCAAAATAATCTCGAAGAGACCATGTATTACGGTAACCAAATATTTGATAAACTACATTTGTATATATTGACTCCCTCATTCGTCGATTGCTTGCAAGCGCCACTACTGATCGAGTGTTCCCGAGTTCAATTCCTGGGTCGGCCACTGTTGAATTTTTCCAACTTGATGTTCCTACTAGTAGCTCGAAGCCTATATTCGTGTCTAGTGCATAGCAAAAAGCTCACCCCCATTCCATAAAACATATAACATAACTTGTGAATTGTGGCATTGTACTGCTACTCTTCTGCAGACCCCTACGAGGAAATAAATGTGTGATATTATATGTATCAGGTTACTTTGAGGTTACTATTGAGGACTATCAATAATTGTCAATCCACGAATCACGCTTGTAACAATGACGGAAAACATCACAAACCTACACATCTTCGAGTTCTCTAATAGTAGGGGAGCCCACGATGCTAAATCGGGATTTACTCGAGCGTGATTGAGACCTATTGTGTTGCGAAGCTTAGATAGTGAAAAGAAAAAAGTGTCATTTGATATATACTTTTTCATTGGTGGGGGGAGCGGCTATAGATTTTCAAAAATGTAAAATAAGGGTCTGAACACTAAACTAACCAAAGTCTGCCTACAGTGCCAATCAGCTCTTAGGCAGTATGGGACAGAGAATGGCCTTAACCTTTTCATTATGAAAGAAGACTCGTGGAGCTACAAAAGGTTTGATGATGATGAGGACTTGCTCACCACGCTTCGCTAAGCTTATAGCGACAATTATTGACACATCATATATTATTGATATTTATTCACAATTATCTCGTACAAGCAATAGAAGCAGTGATAGCCTAGTGATTCAGAATTCAACCTCTCACTCCGAGGGTTCTGGGTTCAAATCCATGACGCGCACCTCTTTACAAAAGTGGGTTTTAAATTTAAATATGACTTGCTAACGGTGAAGGAAAACATCGTAAGGAAACCTGCACACCTTACCTTAGAATTTATAAAAAATATTTTTTTTTTTCTATCTGAAGTCTGCCAACCCACACTTGGCTAGCGTGGTAGACTATGGCCTTAATCTCGATACGAGAGGAGACCCATATTCCAACAGTGGAATGATAATAGGTCGATTTTTTTTTTATCTCGTACATCGCTCGTGAATTGTCCCGCGGACGGTAATTCAGCACAGCTATGAAACGCGTCAAAGAGTGTTGTGCCCGGCCCTTAGCTATTTGTGTTTTACTGCTCGCATAACACTGCGGCCGGAATGTGGTGCGTTGATTAGATATTACGGTCTAATAATTAACTGAAAAAATAAGTACATAAATAGTATATGGAAATATGTTTTCAAACTAATTGAGAAAGGGATATTGTAACAAACGATAAATTAGGATTGACTTAATTAGGTTTGTCTAAGTTAGGTTTACTTTGGTTAAGTTTGGTTTAGTTGGTTAGATTTGATTAGGTTTGGTTAGGATAAGTTAGGTTAGATCAGACCGTAAATCAATTTTAGCAATACACTACAATGTAGCTACCTACCTACTTGTTTAGGATATTTACGAGATTTTCACTGGCAGAAAAAGTTTTAAAGTTGCGTACAAAAATTAAACCCTTTAAAATGTAATATGTTTGACCGGTTTTGACGTGACTCACTGAAAGATACGTAGTCGATTTTTTAAAGACCACGCGAAGGAGGTCGCGAGCACAGCTCGTTGCTTAATAAAAATCATTTATACGAAAAACGTTCATCTAATGCTACAGTTACCTCAATTAATCAATTACTTTTTCGCAGTACGTAGGTACTTGCATTAAGTTAAGTAATAAATAACATCAAATAACTTTAAAATTGTATTGTTAATGCAGAACTACGTTATATATAATTTTATCAACATTTTGTATCGGCATTTTGTTTTTTCATACAAGATTTATAATATTATCTATAAAATGTTTTCGTTGTAATAAGAAATAGATAGTCGCGAAAACAGGAAACGAGGAATCATTGAGCGTAGACCGGAAGTGGTCCGGAGACGCCGCGTGCGCCCTAAAACTACCGATTCAATTATTCTGCTTTCGTTTACAGATTATATTTATCCAGAGATTAAACTAATTTGAATATTAAGATATAATAATATATTTTTGAGACTTCCTACAATGCGATACGTTGAACAAAAACTATTCAGTAAATCAAATAATTTGTTTTAAAACATATTTTTAATGTAATCTCTTTTTAATTGTTTTATATGAAACACAGGGCTTAAAATGATTTTGGAACGCCTTTATTATTTCGTATTTGAAGTTTATCAGCAAGACGTTTCGCATGATATAAAATATTTATTAAAATTTAACTTCCTTTAAATTTTATTTAAGTTATTATTGTCGTGAAGAAAAAAATATTTAGCTGATATTTTTAGTAAAGAAAGGACTATTGCCAATGTGGGGGCGACCGCACAGCCCATCGGCTAGGGATAGTTGGATCAATAGTGGAAAAAGTATTTACATTAACCGTACATAAATAATTACATTATAATTAATTATCATTAATTAGTAAATAAATCCGTATTTACTAAGTTTTGTAAGCAAAGACTATGATTTATAATCTACTATCTATCCAAAAATTAGATTAAAATATTGTACTACAAATGCATCCAATTGACCAAATTTTTTATAGAGAAAAATATACATAAGGGTAATATAATGACGTTATAGTCATGTATATATACCGTTATATAATTAATTTCCATTAATGTATGAATCCTCAGCTTGTACATTATTCCAACATTGAAGGTTACGGATATAATTATACACCAACGTTTTTAATAATGCAAACAGTGAAATTAAACTGAATGTAATCCCTGTGGAAGAAGTAAGCTACATTTAAAACAAATGACCGTAAAAAGTTGCAGGATAAATTGCTTTTGTAGGGAAGTCGCGGCGAGTAATGAGTCAGGCAGTTTTTATCTAAGAAATATTTTGAGAAGGCCATTCTTCGATAATCGACTACCTCTCTTTGTTTCTGGCCCCTCTTCATTTTGGAACCTACTGATGGTTCTCATCAATACCCCTTAGTAATAATAATTGATCATCATCAGCCTATCTTAGTCCATTACTGGACATAGGCCTCCCCAAAAGGGAGGGTTTATGCCCGTAATCTCCACGCTGGGCATGCGGGTTGGAAATCGCAGGGCACGGCTTTTCGCACCGCCGACGCT
>DWMG01000724.1:0-17760 GCA_018244855.1 Elbella merops
GCGGGTTGGCAGATTTAATACACCTTAAAAAAAATTATTTTTCTTTTTTATAAATTTTATTGTATGTAGATTTCTTCACGAGGTTTTCGTTCACCGTTAGGAAGTGATATTTAAATTTAAAACGCACTTTTTGTAAAGAGGTGCGCGCCATGGATTTGAACCCAGCACCCTCGGAGTGAGAGGCTAAATTATTGTTAACCACCAGGTTAACACTGCCACACATAATTATCTGATTATACAGTAATATCGTCGCTGGAACGTTAATGTTATCAGATTATGATACTGAATTACTGATATATAGAAGATTGACCATATTATACAAATCAAGATGTGCTATTTGTTTTTAATGATCTATTGAATTATGTTGCACCATTGCGTAGAAACTTGATGAAATAAAAAAGCGTGTAGTTTTTCTCTCACCATTACTGTTCTAGGCACGTTGTGTCGGAGTTTTGGATTGTAAGGAACAATGGACTGAGATTGTTTATGCGCAGTGCGCACGTTGCTTCTAGTGGCCACGTGTCCGGAGTCACGTGGTCCGATATGGAAAGGATACGTGCTGGCCGGGGAGTCGCCGTGCCCGTCAGTTTCACTATCCAGTATATTAATTTTGGATCGAATGTACCATTTAAACCTACATACCATACCATACTATCTAGTTTGGTGACGAATGCTTATATGAAGATATATTTTGCATATCGCCGCTCCTCCCCATGAACATTCGATAAGGTCTTCAAGAAAGTAAATATTCGTTTTTGTATTTTTTTAGACGACTCACAAGTCTGGAGTGTGACATTAGGATGCTCTTGACGACTGTTTCGATATTGATCATGACTCAAGAACATTGAGAAATAAATCATATCTATTATAATGATACATTAAAGAATAGTAGACCAACAAACGAAAATACAAACCAAATTATGTGTGTATTAAAATGTTGTATGATTTGATATAACAGTTACAGAGTAGTCAAACTGAGCAGAACATTTTTATATCGCATTTCTATACTTATATTTGGATAGCCAATAAATTTACCCCGGCAGGATTTGCCGTTCAAGGTTCGAGAATGTGCTAAATTTCTATTTAAATATCGACCGTGTAAGCAAACGCACTGTATGATGTGGTTAGTTATGGGTAACAGGATTGGATTAGGTTGGCTCCATCAAAATTGTAGTGTTTTTCCATCTTTAAAAAAATAGCATTACCTACCTACCCTCTGATCGTTCACTATGTCGTTTTTCGCATCTACATTCATCAGTAAAACATTTTCTTTCGAATATTCCAGTGGAAGTGGTCGGTTTAAAGACTTTACGCACAGTTTAGCGAAGCAAAATGTTACTTGTATGTTTTCTGGAAAGCCTCCTTATTCATTCGGCTGTATTTTGAGAAATTAAAAAGAAAAAGGAGCTCTCGGAATTCAATATTAAAAACAATTAGCTGTCATAAAAGTTTTTCTATTTTTACATGACACCCGAGATCAAGTTAAGGTTTTTTTCAAAAGTATATTTTGTCGGTAGTGTGATTGTAACTGTAATGTTTTGTACATTTCCACGCTGGAAGTGTCACAAATTGCAACTTTGACGTCAGCATTTGATATTTTCTCTTTAATACCATGATTAGAAGTACGTCATTTCGCTTAACAGCAATTTTTTCTGTCTTGTTATGTTATAATAAAAAGCCGATGATTGCTTGAATGAAGGTACCATTTTATTTAAAGCTTCATTTGCATATATTAATGAAAATTTTCATTTGCATATATTTAATAAATATAAGATGTATATAGAAAATCTGTTATCGTCAACATTTCTAGTCGTTCTACTGTTGGACATGGGCACTTCTTTGAAGGGGAAGGCTTAAGGCCATAGATTGTTCGCTCGCCAAGTATGGATTAGCAGTCTTCACACGCCTTACAGAATTATCAAGGGAAATTAAGGTATACGGATTTCCTACCACTATTTCACTTCACCGTTATAGCAAGTGACATTGTAAATAAAAAAAAAATGCAAGCTTATTCGCAGACATTATAAAGTAGTATTTTAAGTGGTAATTTTTAATACCTTTCTATTATACTCGCTTAAGAGACCCGGCCAATTTAAATTACTTCTATTAAGGATTCAATAATAAAGAAGTAAACAGTTATAAAAAGTTGTTTGTTATCTTTTAAGTTACCAGAAATTTACGAACCTTCCGATGGTTATGAATAAGTCAACAATGATTGTTGTTTTAGATTCGTGTGAAATTATGATCGAAAAAAAATTTAGTTCTATGTTCACTCAACAACCTCCAATATATTTAAACATTATAGTGAAACATTAGACATCCCCACGCACAACTTCAAACGCATACTTCAGACAATATCAGTTAATGTGCTTTATTAAGTCCAATTATCTAGAAAGCAACTTTGAGGGTGGATCCCATTATAATCTCAAAACAAACTACATTCGGCCTAGGGGAATTTATAACGACTGTAATGAAAAATGTTTTACGTCGATTCGGTTCAATAAAGTTTTCATTACGAGCACGCTTACTTCATTAGCGAACATTAAAATCACTTCAATGTCGCACGTCAAAGTTGGTCAACTGCTGGTAGTGGTTAAATTGTTGCATTTTGAGACTTTCGTAGTCTTCTTGCGTATGGGGCACTATCGATATATAATATTCGTGCTTCAGACTGCAGAGAGACATAAAACTAATAATTAATTCTATAAAAAAAAATAATAAAACCGTTAATGAGCAACCAAAATGCTAGTGAGTTTTGGGTATCTTTAGAAATTCATAATTTGACTTTGAGTGTAATCAATGACAGCGTTGGTCTGTCATGAGCGACAAAATTCATCCTTCCTGCTATAATTAGAACGTGACCGATGGAGGTTGGCTGTTAATAGAATGTTCCCCGACCAAACTCTGTAATCAGCACGATAAATCTGCAAAATGTCTGGTTCTTGTAACGTTTTTCTCCTGAATTACCCGCCATTCGGTTAATAGCAATTGTAATACATAATCTGACCTTCGTTTGTTAGTAGCGACCATCTGATTTAGTGTTTGACAAGTAGCCAATGAGCGCATAATGATAACTTGTTTAGTCTCGCGTCTACCATAAACACTGTTCATGTTCAAGGTTTAAAGTTTCGCACCTCATCGCTATGAAAAGTTTAAAACAAGGGAGAGAGTATGTACCTGAACGAAGGCATGTGTCGACATGCTAGCTGCTAGCATAGTATGTCTGGCGGCGATGACGCCAGCGCCCCCACCACGGCTGCGTGCGTGACGTAGTTATCGTGGCCGCGAACGGCGCGAAGTCGAGGCGGCTCGCAATGCTCGCATCACGTTAGTCTTTGCACGACCGCGGCACGGACAGTGTCGACCCGTTGCGATGTAAACGCCCAACCCTTTTCTCTGTCTATAACGACAGCTTCTGTTGCGCGAGTACGCGATCGTATTCATTTGTTTTCTGCATAGACCGTTTCGTTAATAAGTTTTGTGTTCAATCAGCGCTGTGGCATCCGTTACGTGGGATAAAACGTAAGCGCTATCTTTGTATTACAATTACCCCCGTGACACGTTTTGAACGAATTCCTTAATAGCGTGCGAGTGTCGAAAGTAGTTTTATGAAAATTGAATACACAATTTTCAGTTATTTTTATCAATGTACGTGGTGTTGTGGTAAAAGGCGCTGGCATAAATAATTTGTCATTAGTTTCCATTATTTCGTCATCAGTTTATATGATTGCAACAGGTGTTCTGAAAAGTTGCATGATACTTGCAGCGGCAAACCGCCCGTCGGCGCCTTGCAATATCTTATCAAAAGTATACCAGTATACCTCACTGGAGTAGAAAGCGGTCGGCCGCGTATTTTACCACTGCCGTCGCTAGCTTATTCACACTGGCACGGTTCTCGTTTAGATGTATTTTTAGACAATTCAGACAATATTGTATGGACATATTTATAAATTACACAATAATAGCCCTGTTTATTACATGAACGATGTTTAAGTTTCCAAAATGTGTATAAACTTCGCATCTATTTGTATGCCAGTGTTGAAACAATTTGATCATTTTAATCGGCCGGTAATTGCTTTGTTGAGCACGAACAGACACGGCTATGGTGTTTTAGATTAGTTAATGTGTGCACTTAGCTTAATTAATTTAACGGTTAGTTATAACGTGGGTGTGGCTTGAATGTTGTAACAGTCAACCTAAATGATGAGTTAGATAAGTTAAACAAGATATGCATGTCACCATGGAATACTCTCGATATTTTGATTGCTATGCTCATTTTCCTGTCTCAGTCCATTTATCATTATCTGACTTCGTCGACCACGTTATGTCATTGCCAATGTCAAAGTGTCACGGTCAAATACTAATTGGTAATTAATATATTCATCTCGTCTCGATAACATCGAGTTCAATACGATAATATGGTCCACATGGTGTACAAAGGCTATTTACCTTGTAATGTAACTCAATAGGTATATGGGAATATTTATTTATCCTTTATTGTTGGTAACAAAAGATGGACTTAATGCCAAGTGGCATTTTCTACCAGTCAACTAGGTGATGATGAGAAGTTGGGGTAGACACATCTTAATTTTAACAACTATACCTGTAACAAATATTTATTATAATATAATGATAACTTGTTTGAACTTTTGCAGTAGGTACCATTGAATATTGTATATGTTATAAAATCATTACGCCGATAGTGTCGTATTTGCTTATGTCTATATTCTTTGAGACACTAAATTAATGGATTCACGATCAATATAGTGTTAAATAATTTCAGCTACGCAAATAAGTGGGAAACGGCGTCATTTTCGTCTTTGAAATCGCTAATGAGATATGCAAACAGTGTGTTCCTGAATAGCTTTATCGTGACATTTTCATTTATACTCGTAAATGTGTTATTGTTAATGGTCGTACTTTTTTCATTCAGCTCACGAACTCCGATGTTATTAAAGCATAAAATGTTTGACATCATCTTAAACAATCTCGAGAGATAGCGACGTGGGTTACTGGTAGGTATATACCTTTGTTCGGATGTTCAAACTTTCACATAAAGAAATTAGCTGAAGGTTATGGCATATTTGTTACAACGTATATCAATAGCGCACCAGGTTTGATGCCCGGTCGGGCAGTTGTCAAAGCGGTGTTTATTTTTGTGTACTTGGTACGTGCTTCTGTAGCAAGACGCTTCATAGATTCCTATTGTAGAACTGTGTGGGTGAAGGTTCATTAATTTATTGTTAGGTTACAGAATCTTCCAGTTCTATCGTAATCTGCTTTGATGCTGATTTTCAAACAGTCTGCCATTCAGTCTCGACTAATATTTAAAAATAAAGCAACTCTAAAATATTTTAGCGAATTTTCAGCGTTATATTCATGTAACACGCCAACTGCAATACGTTAAAAATAGTTGGTAGTTACATTCAGTGAAATGGCTGATATAAAAAATGTACTTTGTTCATTGTGGTTGAATATCAAGGTAATGTTCGTTTCCTGGAACTACTGCCGCAATAAAGCGTAATCTCAAACTATAGTTATTACCGGTATAGGTATATGACCTTTCAAAGTACGAACTTCAGCAAAAACCACTACTTACTAATGAGCGATAGTAGTCTTCGGTCTATGTGCTTTAATTGTCTTAGTTAAAGTAAAAATTGTGAAATATATTTCAATAATATCGAGCACGAGTTGTTTTGTACACCAAATTGCTTAAACGGAGGTAGTTTTTAAGTTCTGTTTAAAGTTTTAACAGTAATTATACAAAACCCCTAGAAACAACTAGAACAAAAAGTGTATTATTCCTATAAAAAGAAGTAAAATCTATTAAATTGAATTTAAGAACGTACGCTTTTATGCCAATGATGTTAATAGGTAATCTGTTATAATCTGGACTTTTTTTCGGTGCTATTATCGTTCCGAGATATCGAGTTTAGAGAGGATTTGGAGGAACCGTAACCTCCTTCGCAGCAATGCATCTTATGCATACTTAGACTATCTCCATCTTTCTGTATGCTTCTGATACGTGAACCATAAAATCCCGATTAAAGACCTAGGGTGGCCGCGTTCGAAATGTGGTACTGGCGGAATAGGCTGGGCTTATCGTGAACTGCGCGGCGCACTAATGCGTCTATCTTAAACGAATTTAAAGTAAAGACTCCCCTCAACAATCTGCCTTCGGAGATCGCTCGTCTTTTTCGGACACGTGGCACACCGGGAGCATAGTCTAGAAAAGCTCATACTGGTGGGACACGTGCAGGGTAAAAAACCCAGCGATAGAGCAACGATTCCATGTTTTCTTACACCGTTATAACAAGTGATGTTTGATTTTAAAATGCACATTTTTGTAAAGAAAAGCCAGGATTTAAACGCAGGATCCCTCGCGAGGCTGAATTTCAAGCCACTAGGCTATCACTTTTTGTTGTGCTGTTATTGAAACTTGTTCTAAATGGCTGTATTAATTCGCATCTTTATTTGTTCATGTATCTGGTAGTATCGCTCCAAATATATAAACGTATTTGTATCGTATATGGTTATTGAACGATTGTGTTTTGTTGCCGTTCTAGTTGGCCTTGGTTGTATATGGCTGGATTGCCACATGCACGATGTTACATCTACGTATATATAGAGCAACACCATTTGATATTCCATTAAATTTACCAGTCCATTACCAGTCCATTGCCAGGCATAGTTGATGCTATTGTTAGAACAATAGCATCTGAAGTGACATCGCGTGCCCACGTACGGCTTGTGAAACAAAATTTATATGTAGTAAGTGTATGTAAAAAGTATGTAAATTTCTAATAGAACCAATATGTTATACATATAACGATTAAAAGATTTCTAAATTTGTCAGTACTTGTAAATTTTTTGGAGATGGTTTTTGTGATAATTGGTATTCATAACGACTAGACGCTTCGTGAGGGGTGGAACATTCGATGAAATCGTTAGTTTTATACGTCTCTGCATTGTTGTTGCACATGTACGGGAGTCTGGGGTTTATCGACCGTCTAGTCTGGTCGTGGATAACATTTTCTACCAACATGTTATGTTAGAAGTAACCGAACGCATTTTCAGAACGTTGATTAGTTTTACACGTTTCTATAATGCAAACCTGTTCGTGCTCAAGCTACAATGTTGTTGTAATATAACAATATCCAACGGAAAATGGTAATGCATTACTAATTTGTTGTTTTCATTAAAAAAATAAGATGGAATTTTACAAAAAAAAAATTTCTGAAATTATCGTAGTATAAGAATGATTTTACGTTATAGTCCATCGTCATTATAGACAGATCGCTATCAGCTTGGATCCTGTTCAAGACTGGAGTAGCGTCACTCCTTGAATATAATTATAAGAAAATAAACATGCACAGACGAATATTTTATTTTTTCCAACTATCGAGGCCAATTGAGAAAGACTTTTCATTTGCACGCCGATGTTTTGTATCAAGACTGTATCAACAAACGGATATGTAAACATAACGAAGTGAATCCCACGCTGTAGTTTCAGCTGCCAAAATTTGTGGCGTTGTCATTTGAATTCTAGCGACGCGTTCGTGAACCGTCTTGTTCCATTTACAGATAACCAAAATTAAATATTCTTTTGTCCTGGACAGCTCGTGTCGACAGAGTTCCCTCTCCTATATATGCCAGTTTCTTGGCGGACGCGCGACTTGTTCTTCGTACTTTTGGCGCCTCGCATGATGATTTACGCGCAATTTATAATGGTTGCTGTGTAAATGTTTTTACTTCTGGGGCGTCTAGGATTTAAATAAACTGTGACATAAGTGCAGTTTAAACACAATTATTAATAAACTAAATAATTATCCAATATGACAACTTTGCTGTGACTTCCAACTAAATTTCTGTGTACCTATAAAAACTCAACGAATGTTTGCCTCGCTTTACAATTCTGACTCATGATTGTTAGTGTTATCTGCTTGCAAACATCTGTATCCCTCACGTAAATATGTATATAAAATTTAAATACAGAAATATCCGTAATGACTAATTAATTATAGTTGTCACGGTTTCGAGAATTCTAATTGAGATCGCAATGTAAACAAACAGCAATGAGTAATTAAGCATTCATTATTGTTACAGTTGAGCACCTCTTCTGTGGCGACATTGATGGAGTTCCGCTTGGACAGTGCGGAGTACTGCCAGGCACAACACAAATAAACTCGTGGGCGTTTTATGCGAGAGAAGGAGCACGGCGAGCTAACTGGACCCATGCTGCTGGGCGCGCGCACTGACTTTACGCACCCCGCGCACTGCACTTCATACATCCACCCAGAGGTAATTGTTCTATTTATTTAAATATTTAAATTTGCAACACATTTAACGCAATTTAGTCCCATATTCAAAAATCACGTAACGTGTTTTGTAGCCTCAGGACGATTCGTGTAAACATAATGTTTATCTGAATGCACACAACACAATATAGTTACGTGTTGTTTACCTTTGTGTTATCACATCGATGTGTCCACACTGACAACAGGCAGGGATGGTAGTGCGCTAACAAGTGACGCGCTGTTGGCAATGGATAGCAGTTCGCGATTGTCGCTGCCGCTGGACAGACTCACATGATCGAAACTTCGCTCATAGTTCGTTTATTTCCAATACTAAATCTATTTTTGATACCAAACTTTTATTTTACTTCTCACGCGACTCACTCCTTGACTCGGGCACGCCCTGAAAATGAGACAGCCCGTGAATCGAATCGATCATTCTCCTGTGATACGCACGACATTAATAAGTTTCGTATTTTTGTTTCAGTTACCATAAATTCGGATTAACCCACTGTTAGTTGAAGCATATCATTGAGTTGCCGGAGTTGTGGTGGAACGTGTAGACTTATGTTGGTCGCATATTTTTTTTAATTTAATTCCCCGATTCGGTACTTTTGTTTATTTGCTTTTGAATGTGCTCAAGTGGTTGAAAGCGACATCCATGCGGGCGGTTCTAATTATATAATTGGACCTTTTTTAAAGAGAAGCCAAGAAACTGAAGTGTGTTGTGTGGAAATAGAGTATCAATTTGTCTGTTAAAACCTGACGGACCGCTACACCTCTCCCTGACGCGTGTGAAGTGACGTTTGCACCTCAGCGGGAACTTGTATTGCGCGAGACGCTATCCAACTTCGATACTCGCGAAAAAGCATAAACAGCCACCATGAAGCAAAAGGACATCAGGCCGGCGCCGTCCCTCATTGAGTACAAGAACTTGCGCTTCCTCATCACTGACCGACCATCGGATGTCACAATACAATCTTACTTGCAGGTACGCTTCTAATATAGTAGTTACCTTAAATTTACGTAGTACCCATCAGTTTCAAGTTGGAATCGTACATGAACCCGGTCACACGCCATAGCCGCCCTTGTCACGGGTATCGCGCTTGTGTGATCTCTGCTTAACAATTATTTTTAACATATTTTTGTTTTGAGAAGCCTTATTGCCATCAAGATTTGCAAATTGACTTAAATGACCACTTTAGTACTAGTTATTATAACCAACGGAAAAGGTACACTTTTAACGTACAAAATAATCCTCTATGAAATTTGGCACGCACATCTCTACTCACAAAGCAAACATCATTAAACTAAAATCTATATTTTATTTACTGTGACGATTTTTACTATATTTTTCTTCTGTTATTTTGTTACATGTTTTAAAAAGTATGTGTTATTTAGTTACACCAATTTCCATAGATATTACAAGTGTTTGTTCACAAACAAGCTACACGAATATTTCATTTACTAAAATATATATATTACCTCAGAAACAATTTAATGTTCGCTTTTCATTTATATTTCGTACCACATAAATATTTAATTTTCAATTATCGAGATGCATCAGGATGTGAACTTTACCAATTTGTTATCCTCATATATTATTTTTACTGATTTAGCCGTCAATTTATGTATTTAAAATAGGTGTGTCTGTTTGTTTGCTTTAGCCTTACATATAATATAATGAACAAAGACTTTTAACTTTTAGACTTATAAAGTTTAGTGCAATTCGTGGTTACGATGAAAACTGGGGAATTTTCACAAAAAGAGCT
Source organism: Elbella merops (assembly GCA_018244855.1). Taxonomy (NCBI): domain Eukaryota; kingdom Metazoa; phylum Arthropoda; class Insecta; order Lepidoptera; family Hesperiidae; genus Elbella; species Elbella merops. Next base: position 10,067 of record DWMG01000724.1, read on the forward strand.
GTTCTATATTCACGTCAATTTATTTGCGGTAGTTTATTTTCGATTCAACCTCGCATTTTACAAGACTGGACTCTTTTCGGATTGCGCGCAAGATATTTTGTTATTGTATAGTTTTTCTTAAACATTCGTTTATGCGCATTTTACTAAAAAGAAATAAAACAATTCCAAAAATACCACAATTTAATTATTCAACATCATAATCATCATCCTGTCTAAGTCAACTGTAGGATACTGGCTTCTAAAAGGCAGTCTGCGCCATACCACGCTCGGCCTGCGCCGTACTTAGTCGCCCTTGCCACACCCTGGTATCCCGACAAGAGATCGGGGATATATGTATGTATTCCTTTTCCGCCTCAACGCGGATACAAAATTCAATTGAAGTGATGAAATTATTCTTTTCGTGTTATAAAAATGTGTTAATGCTATATAATATATCATAACAATATTTGGAGGACTGTATGTTTTGTCAGAACACGTCACCTCTTCTGGACCCGACCGACCCCTTAAGGTGCGACTATATTTGCGAACAGTATAGTTAGCTTGGAAATGGCACACAATTGTAACCAAAGATGTACGAAAAGTATTATTTGACATTTTGTCCTACGGATTCATTTGAATTGTTCAATTTAATGTAACCCAATCTTACTTAACAAGCATAATGCTTAACTGACTACCAGTAGAGTACAATATTAAAATTAAAAATTGATCATTTCCCTCTGGGACGTTACTCTAAAACCGATTTATTCGATATCCAAATAATGTGTGAATTTGGTAACATGGTATAATGCGAGGGATATTACGTCGATTGCCTTAATACGCGATATTAAATGTGAACGATAGCACGAACGACGCATATATTTACTCCCAATTGGGTTCTCGGAAACTCTTTATCAATAATTGCCGGCTAATGGAGTCGCTTAAGCTTTCGACGTCATTATTGAACGACGGCAGATTTATCTTCGAGTTTTCCTGCCTCCTATGGGCTGATCACAGACAAATATTTGTTTATACTTATTTAATGTGTTCGCGATAATACCACATTGTGGTGTAAAATTCATTTTTTTTGCTGTAGTACTCTAATAGGTTGTTTTGTTTTGTTTCGTTTGTTAATAGAGATTCATTCTATTCTTGTAAAGTACATTGTTGTACAAATAGTGATGTTAATTTAAATTACATCATACCATAATATTTCTATTTGCACAACATAAATATGAGATGTTTACTTATAACATATTTACTTGTAACAAGATTATTAACGCAATGTAGTTTCATTGACTGTTAAATAGTGTTCTTTGAATTGTTCCTAATATCTTAGTAATATAATATTGTATGGAATAATTAAAGCAACACTTACCAATCCTGACCAAATAAGTCAGGCACTGACTGGTGAGTGGGTTAGAAGTGATGGAAAGCGACGTGCACGTATAAAAAAGTGTGAGCCGCACGGAACGCCTGGCAGATGTGAAACATCGAAATTATTTCGTACATGTCATATGCACAAAGAACAGATCACGACAGGAACTAAATATGGCATAATGAAAAAATAAAATATTACGAATTATTTCCAGAAAATGATGACTGCTTATTTAATAAACATTTATTTTCATTTAATACAAAAATGAAAAATTCAAAAATTTATTTCAAATTGCGACAACTCAATTATTCTAACGGCGACTTCTGTAATACCGCATATATATTATAAATGATCATATAACGTGGCGACGCTTCCCGTGGCGACGGATCACCACGGCTAAAATTGGTTTTATCCGCGGCTATACGGATGTTTCATATCAAAAGTGTGATGAATTTAAAATAAGCACGACAGCTGTGTAAAGATAGGATTTGGCTCTCGGTGCTCTCTGCCGTGGTGCTATAAACAATAGTAGAGTAACTCAATAGTAACATAGTAAATTATAATGTAGATTACGGTATTATCGCAGCGAACGTAAACCCTCGCTTGCGCGGTCGCGTCACGTTCCGAGGGGCGACATCTCGGACTCGTCGTTATTTACATTTTGCTTCTATTTTAGGGCGCTCCTTACATATTATGGTTCTCCGTAATCCGTCACAGGTTTATGTGTTATAAAATTAATGAAGCACAGTATCATAAGAAAATGTATATGTATATATTATTTAGAATTTACAGTCAACAGAAAAAATTCTATTCATCGTACATTTCGAAAATTAAAAATTTTTGGTGATGTAAACGATGATCCCCAGGAGCTGAGGAAGCACAATGTGTGCACGGTGGTGCGCGTGTGCGAGCCGAGCTACGACACGGCACCGCTCAAGGCAGAGGGCATCGAGGTGCGCGACCTGGCCTACGACGACGGCACCTTCCCGCCCGCCAACGTCGTCGACGACTGGTTCGAGATTCTGCGCGACAAGTAAGCCACTAAAGTCATTCCATTACAAAATGTACTTACCACTTAAATAAGTATAACAATGATAATAGTGTTCTAATACAACTATCACAAGTAGACACCTGGTGAACTATGTTATATATGTGTAACGTCTGGGTCCGAATGTTGACATTGAATCACATTAAAAGGCCAATCTTTTTAAATAATAATAAATACCTTAACTAGCCGGAATAGCTGGACAAAATATCTAAAAACGTTGATCGAAATAAAGAATCAAATAAAAAGTGTGGCTGCATAGTACAGAGCTAATAAGGTAAAGCTAAGACTAGATGTTCATTAATTATAGTCCGGGGAGTGTCTCTAGTCTTCGTAACTGTTTGAAGACCATCATGACACGTACCGTGATCATCGTAACACGCCGCGTGACCATAAAGACACGTTACGTGAACACCATGATACGTACTTAACGTGCAGTTTAAAAAATATTAAGCCGGAACTAAATGTCTATTCCACTTGTTACCTGGCTTCACAATAAAAAATGCAGATAAGTAAATGAAAATTTCAAACGTTGCCAAGTGACTTAGTTTTAATCGACGGTAATGCGTCCAATGCAGTAATACTAATTAGCAACATTAACTGACAACGTCCGCTGATATCCGTTATCGTGGACTACATTTCAGTTCTTAGATAGCGTTTGATAATAATCGCAGGAATTTAGTGCGTCATTCTGCTGATTATCCTTCAAAAAATTCCTCGACTATCTTGATGTATGATAATGAATAAATCGTTGAGCTGCCACGGCGACTGTCCCGGATTCGTATATTTGGTATTTTAATAGGTTTTCTTCATAAACAATATAGATTCGTTTTTGTCTCACATATTGAAAAAAACACGAAGTGTAGAGGAACACGAGAGTCTAATCAAACATTTAAATTAATATTTGCTATTAAAATCTGTGCCATTGAGGGATTTGTCCGTAATCACCATAATAGGTTTTTGGGTATACGATACAATCACTTGATATCTATCTAGCTGAAGATCCACTTCAGTGGCGTGCTATTGGAGAAGCCTATGTCTAGCAGTAAATAGAGAAGGCTGATTATGATGATGATGATTGAAATTTATCTACTAGGGCACAGAACAAGCCGGAGGCGGCGGTGGCGGTGCACTGCGTGGCGGGGCTCGGCCGCGCGCCCGTCATGGTCGCCATCGCGCTCATCGAGCTTGGCATGAAGTACGAGGAGGCAGTCGAAACCATCAGAGAGTATGTACCACTTGGCTTACTTTATAACCATGCGATTGCTTCTGACAGACTTCATAATACTTATGGTTGCACATTACATTCCAAATACAATTAATACTTAGAACCCGATAATATTTAAGTAATAACAATAAATTATGATAGCAGATATATTTTTAACGACGTAATTATTAATCGCTCGTTATAAGGGTGTCTGAAAGATTCTATAATATCTGTATAGGTAGATTCTGTATCTTCTAGGGCGACTCTTAATAATTGCATCATAAATGGTCACTTTTTTGAGGCAAGTCTAAGACGTCATATTGATTTCTTCTTTATGTGTATAAAATTATATCGTTATATTGGATGTAAGGCTGTAAATGTGGAATTTCTGGTTTAGTTTTGTGTCTTTGCAATCGCTGTGTGTCATTAACCATGAATGTATTGTTTCTATCTTAGTATTGTGAGGGTAACGAAATTTTGCCATTATTTATTTAAAAATATGTGTACTATCAAGAGAATTTTATAAACTCATATATTTAATGAAAAAAATTAACTGGTAGTTGTTGTTTTCGTATATTGGTAAAATGTTTTAGGGTAGGACATTAAAATGTGAAAAAATTCCATACAAATTTAAGGTAAAACGCATCTGTATGTTTTCATATATAGCTTCAGCTTGGGTTGCAGACGAGCTTTAAACATCAATCGGCCTGCGTGTATTTTGCTCGTTTAATAAAAATGGAACGTGTATTTTTAGTTCGGTTCGAGTGTGGGTGTGAGTGTAATGTGGTATTGGTAAATGGTTGCAGTCAGCGGCGCGGCGCCATCAATGCGAAGCAGCTGTCGTACTTGGAGAAGTATCGGCCAAAGTCGCGGCTCAAGAAGAACGGCCACAAGAACTCGTGCTGCGTGCAGTAGCCGCCGCGGCGCCGCAACAGCGAATGTAGCTCTGCTTTCACACACACACTTACACAGGGGAGCATAGACAACAATCTTGTAATTCTTTCCTTTTTTGTAAAAGTAGCGCGTCGTCTTTTTGACGACATTTAATTTTTTAATTTCCGGAGGTTGTAACCGAATTCCGCTGAACCCACAGAGGAGCCTCGAGCCGCACATTCCCGTTCCGTTAGTCCACGAGCCGACCGAGAATTTGGTTATGATCTTAGTTCCTCTACTACCGTCTTGGACATATATTTCAAATTTTTTATAAGATTTAATCGAGAGCCTTATTGTAGAGCCCACGTTTATATGTCAAAGTAAAGGTGTATAACGACCCTTGTGCTGTATTGTATGTTAGTGGGTTACGTTACTAGAAATGAGCCACGATTTGTGTTCATAGGTGAAACAGTTACTTGGGTACTTACACATGCCTTAAAACATAATAAATCCGATATCCATAATATAATGATTTACGGTCAGTGTAAGCAGGTTACACTTGATATCTTTCAATTCTTCGTATTCCTTTGTGTGGTGAAATTAAAATAGATATTACCTAATTATTATGTTTTCTTAGTAGACCTATTATTCGTTGATAATAAATTGAGACATAATAGAGGAAATTCTCAATATTTTATGTTTTCCAAGACAATTGATATGTTATTGACGAAAAATATATGCTTTTGTGACATAATGAAGAACCCAATGTATTAATAACGCTGTCTGCAAATAAATTAACACAAAATAAACAACAGTTAACTAAATACATTTGAAAATCTGGTTTAATGCAGTATACCAGTAAACAATTATAATAACACTCGACTCAGTAAATGTTCCAATGAGAAAATAGCTCTTTGATATTATTTTTCTATTTCTAATTTTATGAAGATAAACAAAGTATATGATTGTGTAACCATGGAACAGTCACATTCATAAATAAAAATATTTATAAGCAAAATGATCTTTTATTTCTCCAATAATCAACTCGACCATGCAAACACATTAAAAATCAACCGCAAAAAATATTAATATTCATTATGAGTAGCAATTAAAACTACGTAGATTTTTTTTATAACGCCTTTACAAAGTACCGAATTCAGTGAGTAAAGTTAAGATACAAATTGAGTCTACTATTCGTCCAGGCCAAATGAAAAACCATATATGTTAAACTAAAACAATATTTTATTCAATTGCAAGTGAGGTAGAGTTTGTTACACATGTGTACAATAATTAAAAATCCTTAGAAAATATATTGTTTTAAATCCGTCACCAAAAAGGTTACTTCAAATACAATTTAAGAACATGCAAAGTTTGGTGAGCAATAAACTTTAATAATTGTTTTTTTATCGTTTAAAAGTGGAAGGTGATGTCATTGGCTTACAGCCAGAACAAAGAATTTCTACACTTAAGTACTGTTCAAATACACACTGAAATGAACGTAATATATGTTCCTATCCTATTGGTATGTTTTCAAAAATATTTTTTAATTATCATTTTGAAACAGACTAGATCTTGATTTGAAATCACACTTAATATCAAGTGCAACATAATTAGGCAATATTTTGAATATATCCACATCAATATAGGAAAAGGTATGGGTTCAAAATATATAAGTACATAACTGTCTATATAACGGCATGACGGCGTAATTATTTTAATGCCTATATTTCAATAATAAAATTATTACAAATTAAATGATTAATAAATATGTAACAATTTATAAGATAACCTTTACTGAAAACTACAAAATAAACATCTAGCCTACAGTAAAGTTCCCGTGAGAAATAAAGGAAGGTAAACGTCTTATTCCTGACAAATTTATTTTCTGTGCAATTAAAGTCGCCGAACGCTGTTAAAAACAAATCGGTAAAAAATATTCGAATCGACTTCACTTATTTTCTAGGTAAAACTTAAACATATGTATAAACACCTAAAATAAACTAACCAAATGTACGATACTAACCTACCCCGTAGAACATTATCCAAATATAGATTTAGAGTAACTGCATCGTAGCACTTGACACATTGCCCTTGAATCTAAAACTACTTTGCAGAATACCACATAAAAAATTCTTCACATTGTGGAGCGTGAGTCGGAGCAATGACAGTAACCAAAGTACAATTAATTAACATCTTTCGATCCAGCATAAACTTGGCATCAGGTTTATTTCGATTTGTTTTCAGATGTAGCTGTTTGCACTATATAAGTAAATCGATACTTCTAGTACCTACACACATAATGTTCTCAAACGTATGTCATCCACCGATCACCGTCCACTTTGTGTATGAACTACCCTTCTAAAATTTTTAAACCGATGGGACCTTTAATGGGATTTTTAAACCGGATTTTAATTGGGAAATGGAAGATCTCTATAAAATGCGTTCCCTTGAGAATTTTAATTTGAAATGTTATGAAAACATTTTTTTTGCTTTTTTTATATTTATAGTTTTACATCATTCTTTCAGACCATTTTCCAATTTCCTGTAGGCTTTCTACCTACCACAAGACTCGTTCAACACCTACAAGGTGTCGTTATGGTTCAGTTTAACTAACCACAGTTTCAGTGCCATCTAATGGAGCGAGATTTAGCGCTGTCAACATCGTTTCACTTGTGTGTCGATGAAACTTGAAATCCCAGTATCGTGCCAATTATAACGTTACCAAGTTTAGCGACATTCAATTTCGTTAATTTTCGACAGATTTCGTTACTGAGATTGATACATTTTTAAAGAAACGGTCTAAAAATAATAAACAAATACGAAGGGAGTAAGAGTCTATAATTAGCACTGGTACTGGCAAAGCATTTATCGGTCTTCGATAGCGATATCGTTTTAGACAATGTACCAATGTTTTAAGTATATTTATGATTTGGAATCGCCTCGATCGAGGTCACTTCTTAGGCATATAGTTGTGTACGTTGCCGCCGTAGCGCGCCACGAAGGCGGGCACGTCGAACTTACGCTTGCAGCCCTGGTAGTTCATGTAGCGCACCTTGCCGAACACGGCGCGCTCGGCCCAGCCCTGGTCGTGCACGCCACAGATCGACCACATGCAACCTGACCATACCATTTCTTACACATGTACGTCTATATACCTGATATCGGTCATTTTAACATATATATGATTGCTACGCTTCAACATATCTGTTGCAGAG
>DWMG01000725.1:0-17751 GCA_018244855.1 Elbella merops
TAGAGCAGAGATCGGCGCGTCGTGCGACCGCGAACCGCTTTATGTATCTTGCTTGCGGCGTGCTATGTTTCAGTTCTGGCTGTGATTAGTTTTTGCCCATCAACATTGTTAATTTTGAAAATTAAAATACACCCGATGACGATCTGCGAAAGGCTGCAGGGAGATGCTGGATGCGGCAAGCCGAGGATAGGACGCGCTGACGCTCTTTGGCGGAGGCCTATATCTAACAGCGGACTGAAACAGGCCGGTGATGATGATGATGAAAAAACCCGTAGCATTTCAATTGCTAATTTAAGTTATGACACAAAACTATAAAAATGAAATACGTAAACATTTCAATGTTTCCGTACTTTTGTTTTTAAGGGCAACGAATACAAGTACCTGATAATATGTAATAAAGTATAATGACTGCAGCTTCATTTAAAACATGTTCGCAACGTGTGAGTCACATCGTCTGAGACAATTATTATGCTAATGGCTTACGTAGCCAATGGGCGTGGTCCAATGAGAACTGGAATTGTTACCAATTCTACGGCGCAGTATTCGAGTTGTTGTGTCGTTTAGCATGGTGACCTGACCTCAGCGTGCGCTCGAACAATCTCATTGATTCGATGTGAGATTAGGTGGCATTCGTAAATGTTTCCATTTTGAATTTGCAGTCCGATGCTCGCTTGAACTCGCACCCGGATGTCATGTTCGATTTATATTTTGCTCTTGTCGGATCGGCCGATCTTGCAGCCGATGTGCTTGTGATTGACGAGGATATTTACTATCAACATCATTTTGGTTGATAACCTTGGATCTTTATTTAAAAATCGAGATATTTCATAACATGTTAATTTAAAAATCAATTGTGCTTGTGAGCTGAACAATAACAATAGTGGAATTTTTATGTTTATAGCAATGGAACCAATAATAGACATGGTATTCCCGAAACGTTGTTTCAAATTCTTAACAAAAAATCTGCGACAATTGTTGTCCGTTAATGCGCGTGTTTTCCCGTCATCTGTATTCCGTTCGTATCAGAATACATTGCGTGTTTATGCTTCTAAGTTCGTTTAGGACGCAAATATTTTGAAAGTTATGATGACATCCATGGTGGACGCTCATGGGTCATGATTAATTTTACTTGTATCATCCGTTTTAGCCTTGAACCTGCTGGTAATCGAAGGAGAAGCGTCCCAAAAAGGCAAAAACTTGCTCACTTCGAAAGTCACAGAGATACGAGGCAGTCGCGCTCGTTACTAAGCGCGAGTTCGTTTTGTTCGGTAAGCGCTCGAGGCCAATCATGTCTGGCTATAATAAAGGGCTACGCGCGTCCTCTCCGACTGGCTTTTAGATTTATGGCTTGGCAATGCGCGAGCCGCCGACGCCAACGCGTACACGATGCGTTTGTCACACCACTATCACGATCGGCAAATCGAATACTCGGATCCTATCGAGTTCACAGCGTAATTGCCAACATGTGCTCGCCGCCATACATGGCTTTGAAAACTAAAACTCTGACCGCTGCCTGTACTGTAATTAAAAAACTAAAAACAAAACCATTGTTACATATTCATCGGGTGAGTGCAACATGACATGACCACGCCCCTCTTAATATTTATGTTGATCGAGAATTCCGATAACTTCAGTTCGAGTTCTGGTCTTTTAGCTAAACGTTATATTCCATATCGTATTTTATCGGCACTTTATTATCGATTAAATTTATTGGTTGCTTTTTCTTCATTTCTAGTGAGAAATTAGCAAGTACCGTTTTGTTTTGCGGTCTCAAACGGAAGTTGAAAATTAGATACATTAATTAATAAATGTAACGGTTACGTGTAATACTCTGAAGGAAAGAATCTTGAGCCAATTTGTACTTTAACATTAATTTACAAGGTACGAAGCAAAACTTGATATAATTCACTAAATTAAATTTCAGCGATATTTCTTTTAAAGATAATAGTTAGTCATGGAGCTATCTCACATCGCGGACCACCGGAGGCACATTTCAAGTTCGGCCGCGGTCCTACAATGCTAAGTGATTTCATTAATCTCGCTCACTGCTTCATTTATGTTAAACACTCAGGTTAACGCTGTTTTATATGTGTTATATTCACCGCATTCATACTTTTGTATGCCGTCTTGATTTACTTGACTACAAGGGGCGATGTGAATTTGTTTTATTTGTACAGCATTTCCTAATCCATGATAGTTCATGATCGCCTAACTACGTGACATGTAGTGATCAAGGGATGAATGATCACTCTCTTATCGTTGTATGTTTATACATATAAGAGATTGTGTACATTTTCTTACTCATTTATTTTTTTCTTTTTTCTGAATGTTAGTGACATTTTTGCGTCATAACCGCCGAGCAGATTTCGTGGAAACTTGGTATGGGAATAGGTTGCACTGTAAGTAGAAAGTTAGAAACATAAAATTAAATACCTATGTTTTGTATAATAAAAAGGAATATTTTCTCTCGAACGACGTTTGTAAAGGAACGAAACTTAGTTGTCTAAAACCAAAATTCTCCTATATGAGTTTTTCAAGTGCTTTCTTCTATATTTATGACCAAATAAATAGTTTCCCAATTATTGAAGGGGCAAGTAATCGCTGGTTTGTATGTATGTTTTCGTGCTTAAAATATAATAGTTTCCCAGGTGTGTCAGGTCATAAAATTTCAAAATAATAAATAAAATGTTTCCAACAGCTACTAAAACTGAATATCCCTAAAACTGCATATCCCCTCCAATTTGCAGCGCATGTGTATTGCTACGGGTGCGCGGGCGACTTGCATGTGTATGTAACCCGATCCTGAGCGTAGATAATAATTTCATATTGTCCTGTCCAGGTCTGCTATACAAAAGCCTTTTTCGAGACGTATAATAGATGAATTCTCCTGAAGATAAGCCGTCTCGTAATTCGGCGGTAGGTGTAAAGATTCGTCTTCTTTAGAACTTTCCTTTCATTTGGAGCTGGACATTGAGTAATTCAATAAAGGTTTTAATATTAAATTAAGTAGGTAAAAAAAATATATAATATTTAAATAAAAACGCGACATTTGTAAATAACTTCAAATGTACTCGTATACTCGTTGTTTTATGACCTATTCTACAAAGTAACACACAGTATAAAATATTTGTTTAAATAATGAAAACTATGACTATGTATATTATTGGTATAAGATGACATGCGTACTTTAACCTGAGTATGGCGTTTCTTATGTGTGACACTTTTAGAGTAAATTTCTAATCCCGTTAATTTTAACTTATTAAAGTCCCACGAGACGTATCACAGAACAATGAACCTTCCAGCGAAAAAGCCTTACGTACTCGTCAGATCATAATAAAACGTAACGCGATGCCTTCTATCTCATTATCATTACGGCACACGAAACGTCCGACGTGCTCGCTCGTGGAACTTCACGCGATGTCGCTCCGTTCATTGTTTCTATACCTACCGCTTGTAAATCTCTATTAATGTCAGAAATTCATGTTACATTACAAATTTTTATAGTCGTAGTCACTTTTGTAACTGTAGCTCAAGTTACATTATGTTTATGGAATCGTATTGTCTCTATTATAGGTGTAATATAAAATCCGATTGTTTGTAACCAATTCGTATTTAAATATAAATTTAAATTTACAAACGTCTTCGCTTAGCTCCGTCTTGTTTGTATAAATGATATAATAATTCTCTTCATGGACGAATTGATCATGTCCGATGAAATCATCACGAACAATTGAATTAAAAGCGTCAAATTTCAAACTGGTACGCTATTGTTCTGTATTTTTGTTCTCGTGAATGATTTGTGCAACGCGGCAGTGTCGCAGTTCACCTTGGCGATTGAATTTGGTTCGTCCGTCTAGCGAACAGCCGCGCTCAATGATCAGCGGATGTTGACGTGCGGCTTGCACAGATCAATTTATGGAGCACAGAGGAGTTGCGAAAATTGCTCGCCATTTAATGCTCTTATTACATATTTCCAGGCCCTGGCACCGCCCTCTTTATGAAGTTCTAAAATTTGGAGTACAAATTGGTGAATGTTGGCTTATCTTGCGATCCTTATTATCTAGTCCCCTTTTAACGTTTTTTCATTAGGCGAATATGTTTTTGCATAAATGTGCTATTTCATTGATTTTGTGCTTGGTTTGGAGTTCTTGTTAATTAGATTTTTTTCTGAATCGGTATATATAAAATTAAGAGTAAAAAAATTGCTGTCGTTGCGAAAACTGTGGGACATAATTCTTAGCCAGGATATTGAGTCATTGTCTGACTTAATCGAATCGTTATGTTAAGCTGGGTCGAGTTTTATCCTCATGTTACATATATAAATGTATATTGTTGTAATTTGGTATATGCTATAGTGTTTACTTTCACATTATTTCCGCCAAGTATTGCCTGTATAAATTAAATATTTGGTAACAGAAATTACAATGTTACGATTGTTATTATCAAATGAATGTAAAATTATGTTACATAGTTTCATACCAATGCGTCATCCAATCAATAGTACATCATCATCGTCAATAATACATCAATACATTTCTCATCACCGCTTGTTTGGATTAAAAACTAGGCAGGCAGAACGCATAACAAAAACAAGTTGAACGTAAATTCCTCTCGGAGTTCTACTCTATGGAGGTGCGCGAGCGTGCGCGGGTGCGGCTGTGTGCGGCGCGCGCGCATGTGTGCGTGATCGTGGGAACGGGCGGGCGGACGCGTGCGGTGATACTGACGCGCGCGTATTGTGCATTATTTAACAAATCAAACGTTTTTGCCCACCTCGGTTCAGTCAGTGTGGCTCGGTTCCTTTCTCCCAAACCGCTCGCCTGATCCGCCCGATAACGTACTTCTCGCACGATTGAACCTTGATTACCGGTTTTACTATGCAACCACCACGGGGCACCGTGATTTGCCTAGCAGGTTTCCAATTTGTGGGTATACGTGTTCTTTAAATGTTTACTTGCTGTTTTAATGTTATGGCAAACGTAGAACCTCGCTTGTCATCTATCTAGACAAAGATATTTCTTTACTTCATAACAAAAGTTTACCTTGTGGTACTTCCATCCTTGTTTAGAGCGTTTCAGCCTCTAACAAAAGTTATTTCGTCATAATAGAGATAAACTAGTTTTAGAATATATTTCGTTTCAAGCCTTCTGATACTTTGTTTTTTATTAAATGAATTCTATTCTATTACTATAGAATTTATTTTAATTTTTATAGCATCAGAAATAGACCTGTCTAAGAAAAACTTCAGCATTGATAATTTTACTTTGCGGCATTTCTTGTTCTTTTATCCAGTCTATATGTCTTCAAACGTGTAGACACGTAGAATTTATTCACTTGAATTAAATATTATTTTACGGCTCGACTCCATTTATAGCTTCTTGTAAATTTTTCAGTGTCCGATGCGGTAGTATATCATTTTTTATATATAATTATTTTACCATAAGAGTATGTTTACATCGTTTTAATAATTCTACAATTATTATATCGTCATATTTCCACATTATATATTATTTTGTTTATTAGTTTTGTCACTAAATGAAATCAACTTACATTATTTGATGCAAATATGCTAACATAAATACACACATGACGCGGAAATTTTTTTAGGGATAACAGATTACGGGTCAATACGGGGAAATACAAATTTAGTCCATCGAATCTATTACATGTCCAGTATCTAATTCCAAGAGTTGTGTAATTGGCAGAGGTCTAGCTTTATTGTATTCCAAGCCGTTATGAGATTTCTTATTGTTAGTCCTGAGGCTATGCGTTTCTGTGGCTGGATATTACCTTCACTTCATTTCGTTGGATATGAGTTATGTGGATTCGATATTGTTTATTAAACATTGCCACGAGAATAGTCTTCTGTACAGCCGTGGTACATAGTTTATGTGGGAGTATATTTATAATGTACGAAATGTATTGTTTGTCCCTATTGATGACTTATTCATTTATTGTATTAAAATGTGTATCTTACTGATGTTCGGTATTCAATGTTAGGATACAGTTTTAAATAAACATATGTAGATAATTATGTTTAAGGTGATTAATATTTTTTCGTTAATTCCAAATGTCAAGTTACTTAAAAGCCTGTGATGAAAGAGCGATATTAACTCCCCAATATTTATAACATAATAGCATCTTCTCATTGGTGAAATATAAATGTGAAGCTCGGTTGACGGTGGCGATGCCACTGAAGCTAATAAATTCCGGTAAGTTGAAACCGATACACTTTAAGAGTTGTGGTGCTAACAGGTTGCCTCGCGGGAGCTTAAGTGCGTTCAGGTGTTTTTGAGTTACTTTTTGTTCATTCTTATCGCAGTATAGGTTTTAACCTTTATGAGTAACGGTATTGCCTTTAGGTATAGGTACGCGCGCATCATAACATTTTAAACTTATTTCTTTATATTTTATATACGGATTTATCACCGCAGACGAAATGTCTTATGTTGTTTTGGGATTGGGAGCATTTTTATTCATAAGATTACTTTTATTTCCGTGATGACGTTTTATATTAGAAGTGCTTAATTTCTGAAGCTATAATTCCAAAAATATTTAACAACCGACTACTATCCAGCAAAACTTTAGTATGCACTTAGTGTTTGTAGCTGCCCTGTACATTAAAATAGTGCACCGCAAGATAGCCTACAGGTCAAAGTTATCGGTGGCCACCACACGTGCTTACTGCGTGGAATTTGTAGGACAGCTCGATTTGTAGTAATCGTGTAACAAACAAGAAATTTGACGTTTCGCCACTCGTATAATTTAAATATGTGTACGACTTGATGGTGATGTTGGTAAAGGCGTTACAGCCTTTGTTATTTAACATTTGTTGATTGGCCGGGTTCAGGTGGGGCCGTGACAAATAAGCATAATACTTTTTTATTCCATGTTCATAATTTCTAAAGAGACCTGAACCTAGATTATTTACCTCGGAATCGATCTAAAGTTGGTTACACTAGCGCTCACGTCCCCCCCAGCTACCGTGGCCCCGCCTCCAGCAAATTGTACTGCGCCTGCGCACCGGACTCGCCCAATCGCAAAACGACAGATCTCAACTGTTGTGATCTAGTTGCGCTTCTAGCTTGCGGATATACCAGCTTAATTATATCTATTTTAATAACACGTGAAATAATGTTATAAATATAAGAACTATAATTATATAATTTTGCTAATATCTGTGGTAGTGGTAAATATTTCTTGTTGTTCAAGAAAAGATATCCTTCTTTCTCTTACCATCATCATCATCAGCCTATCTGAGTCCACTGCTGGACATATGCCTCCCTCAATTAGCGCCATCGCGCCCTGGCCTCGGCTGGTCGCATCCAGCATCTACCTGCAGCCCTTCTCTTATAGAGAATGAAAAATTTTAAAGCTTTAAACAAAGTTCGACTAGAGTATATTTAAAATATGACTGTTGCACAAATACGGCTCAACGTTTTATAAAACGCTTAAGTATATTTTTTGTTCCCAGCCTTATTTAACAAACAGTCACACTATTTTCCGCCTTATTGTTTAGAACATGTACATTGTTATTTATTACTCAGTTGTTTGATATCGATGCCTCCCACGCGCGGCTGACTTTATCAGTTTTATTATCATCTTTATGCCCTACGACAGTCTCATAAACCTAGGTTATAAAGAGTAAAAGTCTTCAGGTATTCTTATAACGTCAATTACTTGGTTCGTGAGCCCTTATCGTTGGTGTCTTCGGGCGCTATCTGAAAGATTTACAGGTAGTGGGAAGTCGAGCTCGAAGGACTAAGATAGCATTCGCTGTACGTTGTTGCGCCTAATTGCTAGTATTTAACAATTACCATGACTTTTAAATGACCCGAAATAAATATTTATTGGTGTTGAGGTTTCTTCACTTCAAATCTTGTATCATTCCGTTGTTGGACATGGTTTTTCTTTTGGAAATAAATAGGATTATGACCATAACCCGCCGGAATGACCAAGTGCAGGTTTCCAAATCCACCCTTCAGACAGCATCAAAGAGACCTGTTAGGTGTGTATTTTACAATAATGTAAATATATATCAAATATTGAAATCTGACCAGTATTTTAAGTTTATCTATTTTAAGAAAAAGAGAGGAGTAGTGGACAGCGACGTTGCTATTTATATTTTCGAAACAAAATAAGCTACTGAAGATATTCTACCGGAGGAACAGGGACTGCTCGCATAAAATCTGCATACAAAGCATAGAGACGAAAATAAAAGCAAAATGGACGCTGGTATTTATTGAATAGTAGCTTCGGGCGTCTCGCCCACCTACATTAAAAGGATATTTGGTTCCTGTACCATTCACGTTACTCTTAGTCATGGGTCAATGCGTGATCGGTTCTCAAAATATTTTTATGCTCAGTTAAGGGTTCAGCAAAGTACATAAAACGTTCATAAAAGCACTTAATACATTTTCAAAATCACAGTCCAACTTCTCTTTGCACATTTACCTATACGTTGATTATTAAATCCATCAAGACCGTGAATATTATTAGTCATCTTGTTGGCATATCTTCGAGATAATATTAAATTGAATTCTAGTGATTTGCACTAAAACACCTCTAATGTTATATATGACTAAGTAAATATATCTGATAAAACGGGTTAGAAATATAAACGCAATATCTGTTGACTCGTAACAGCTACATGTATGTATATCTTCGATTCTGACGAGCGATGAGCTATGGCTACTGGTTGTATCGTCGGATATTATGCATTGAGGCATAACTCTGTGACTGTATTAACTTTAGAGTGCGTATTGGTTCGAGAGCCTTCGAAGAATCTGCTTTATATCTATTTGCCTATGCTAATAAGCGTGGCTGTGCTTGGAAAATTGATGATATTGCGGTTATTATCTTGGAACAAATGACGGGTATCCGGCAACACAGATAGACAGAAACCAGATTCTTCTCTAAGAAGTAGGAAATAAGCATATCTTATTTACGATATGTTCTGTCACGAATTGATGTGAGATTCTATAATAATACATATGGTCTATTATGTATGGATATTTTTTAAAATTATTTTTTTGTGTTATCTTAAAACTGATTTGGGCAAATGAAATTTAGAATTTATAACATTAATAGAATATCATGATGTGAATGACTACTTCCGTGCCTGGAACGAACGAGGAAAGATGAGCAAATCTATTGAACTAACAGGAAACCGCATTTCAGTTAAGTATTGGTGCTGCACACAGTGCGTTGCCCTTTTTTAACTCCTTTAAAGGAGCGTGTAACTACACACGCCCATATAGTGCGTACTACTTAAGGTACTTGCGCACCGCCCGATGTCTTCTAATATATGGTACGTTAAAAAAGCATTTTTCGTTGTGATGCCTAGAATTAGTCTTACAATTTTTGTCATATATTTTAAAATAAATAGTATTTTTTTTTAATAAAATAATAAATTTTAAAGCAGTGATAGCCTAGTGGTTAAGAATTCAGCCTCTCACTCCGGGGGTGCTAGGTTCAAATCCATGGCGCGCACCTCTTTACAAAAGTGCGTTTTAAATTCAGATATCACTTGCTAACGGTGAAGGAAAACATCGTGAGGAAACCTACACACCTTAGAATTTATAATAAAATATATATTTTCCAAGGTGTGTGAAATCTGCCAACCCGCACTTGGCCAGCGTGGTAGACCTTAACCTTACCTTAACCCTCTCGATACGAGAGGTGACCCATATTCCAACAGTGGAATGATAATGGGTCGATTATTTATTTAAAAATACGGGTTTAATTGTACATAATTTAAAATGTAATTTATATTATTAGTTATTATGTATTTATCTTAAAATGTATACCGAATAGATCATGTCTTTCAATGCCCAAAAATTCGTTAAATAACTATAAATATTTTCTATTATGCTGTATGAATAGTAGGAAAAATGATAGGAAAGTGTGTAGTTTCCTTATTGGACAGGAACTAGACTGGTTTAGATGACATCGCCCGCCTGGTGTCACAAAAAATAGTATCCGCTGACAAAAACTTTGTCGTAAGTCTTCCCATGGGATAACGGTCTATCCTGTAAGATGTTATCTTGTTTCTGTTTATTTATCCGCTGAAGAAACCGTATGTGCTCGATAACCTTAATTTAAGATTGATGCCGGCGATTGGATTATATTTTAAAGTGTTCTGTTCGATGAACAAAATATAACTTGTCACATTGCATCACAGATCAAGTTTGTCCAGCCTATGATATGAACGCTTTCTCTTAAACTTCATTATCATACCCACTTGTAAGGTTATTTTCAAGATAATAAATAAATCCCATATTTAGAGATTCGATATTATTGCACAGCGGTGTAATTGAGACACTCATCAGCCAACAGTTGTATTGGGCACGTGATGTACAGCTCCACGGTCATCAATCTATAGTAATAGATAACAACCCGTCCATAGTTTAGCATAAACACGCCGCGCCCGGCCCGGGACAGCATTGTACATTGTTTACAAACGCATTAAATTTCCAGCTTTGTATTTGCTTTGCATCTTGTGGGCGTGAAGTTTCTGCTGTATCATAGTTGTTACAGGTATTTCTTGAGTGACGTATGTATAAATTATTCGTATTCATTGTTAATGAACTAGTATTCGTTTTTGTAATTAAGTTTTAAATTATTGCTTTTAACATTACTATTACATTTTCATAAAGCGGTAGGCAGAAGGCACCGAGTACCAAATATCTTTATCCTTGCAGAACTACTGTGCTCCTTTTACATTAATTATTTATCATCGTGTTTTATTTTATTTTTAATCAAATATTATTTAATATTTTACAATTAGAGAAATAAGTGAGTGTTTATTTAATACGTGTGGAGAAATTGATTGTCCAATTGGTGTTTTTGTACGGAACGCGATGCAGCGTGGCGATAGCGTATGTCGTAGTAAGTATGTATATGTACGCATACGGCGTACCGTGCGCGCACGCAGTGTCATCAGATAGCCGGTGACATGCCGCGCGCTTCTACGAACGACGCGAGCCTTTGTCTACGGACGTTTTTGCGCGCTTTAGCTCTTATAATGTCCCTGTCAAATAACTATTTCTATTTTCCAAATATACAAAATTAAGGTTGTGAAAGTAAGGTTGATAAATGTTGAGTTGTGTGTGTGATTCATTTTACTTTGCTGCCTTGGTACGTATAATATCAAATTTACAAATGTTGATTTGATATTATACGCAACAATTGAAAACCTGTACCTACCCTATTTAGTGTTCAGGGTTTTTAATAAATAAAAAAATAAGCCAATGGTCAAGAAAGTTCGTTCATACAGTTAATACAATATCCGCAATCTGTGCTTCCAAGACGTGTATAGCGCAGCAAAAGTTCACAGACGTTACAGAATATCGAATAACCGACAACAGTTACACGCCACGCTATAGTATATTGGTTGCGGAGCACTCGGCCGGCGCTCCACGACACGAGGTCTCCTGTCGGCGCTAATAAATTATTAGCCGAGCACTAGCCACAATCGACGCCCGGAACATACCCGCAGTGCTCAAACAGACAGCGGCGCGTCGCCGGTCGTGTCAGGCCGCCTCCTTTTTCACCAAACGCCGCAATTAGATCTGCGATAGGTTCAACAATAATTTATTGCGCTCACCCTAATGAAGATTTAGCTGCTAGGGTATCGTTTCACTCCGCGAACAAAGGCCACTTTTCGCGGCCGCTTATTATTTTGAAAGATAATCGCCAGCCGGCGAGCGGGTAGCCGGGCGGTGTCAACTTTTTGCGACGTTGCCATATTGTTTTCTCGTTACGAGACAATTAACCGCTCGGTAGTCATCGCCTCTCTTACTGCTCCTGAGAACGTCATTATGTTTATTTATCAAAATGTAATACTAGCGTACACAGTACGTTGATATACTGTGCTCGTTCATCCTAGGAACTATAACGGCTTGCAATAAAATATGGTGGATTTATCATGGTGCATAAGTGCAGTGCATCCACCTCTCCTCAATCTGAGGTCAGTGCGTGGGTGTAAGCAGGGAACTTGAATCGTGAAGCCTCCCACGCCTCACAAAATACAGGTTCGCTTCAACTTGAATCTTGGCTACATTCAATGAGTTCATTGTTATTTGCGAGAATGCAAAGTTAACATTTGAATATTGCACGACCAGCACAAACGTACCTGGTGGGCGCGGTACTGACGAGCGCGCGAACGGGACATCACTCTGCGGTCTTATATAACCAACGCCTGTGACACGTGGAACTAAATGTTAATTTGATATCGGAGAAAATACACAACACACATTGGACAGTGTGAGTTCATGAATATATATATAAATTTGTGTTCTATTGATTATTTTCCCACAAACACCTATGGTGGAACAATATTAGGCGTGATAATAAATGAAATTGACTTCGTTGCTTCGATATTAATATGCGTGGGTGGATGTGACTGAACTAAAAGTCGTATGAATAGAGAATTGTATGGATGTAAATGGTATCACATTTGATTATACGATATTAGATGATCCATAATTTTATTTAAATCAGTTTCTTATTAATACAACCATAGGTTATATTTTGTTTGTTTATTGAGTTTGAATCGTTTGTTTGCCTGGCCGTGTTCGTTCGTCGCATGTGTGATGTGGAAGGCTGATCGGTATATTTCTTGCGTGATTGACATGTGAATCAAAGTGGCTTTTATATTTGGAAACTCATGTATTCTGTCCTTTTACAGAGAAGTTTTCATCTTCATCCCGCATCAATCCTGGTCTGTCAGCGGTGTACTTCGGATTTCTGTAACTGAGAAAACGAATAATTTATTAACGTAGCTTATATTAAAATATTATCAATGTGATTTAACGATGTTTCTGGATTTATCCAAATTGTTACTTATTTACCTTCACGTTTGTCTTCCACGAAGTGGGAGGCAGATCAGTTAGTACACTTCCTTGATTCATCTGTTATATTCCACGAGTATGTCGTACCATGGAATAAGAGAGAGAGAGAAGCCTGTAGACAAATTGTTGTTTTTTTATTCCTTATTCAGTTTTGGCAAGTTCGATAATGGGTGTAAGGGGTGGATAAGGGGTGTAAAGGGTTCCAACCACCGTTTCAGGAGCCCAAGCCAACCTCACCTGCACGTGGTACCTACACCCTGCTATAACAGACGAGGCTCTGGCGACCGGCTGATTGCGGTATAGCGCAGCCTAAATAGGCACGGTTAATGCCCTGACCGCTGATAGGCAGCAGCGTCGGCGATGCGAAAAGCCTTGCCGAAAAGCGAAGCCGTGCTCTGCGACCTTCAACCTGCATGCCCAGCGTGGAGATTACGGGCATAAACCCCCTTTTGGGGGATGTCCAGTAGTGGACTGAGATAGGCTGATGATGATGATGATGTTCGATAATGACGAATTGTTTTATGTGTTCAGTTACTTAGCATCTCTAAGGCACATTACAAACTGGCTCAACGTGGTTAAGACTCCGCTTGCCACTTCAATTTTTAACGTATATGTGCATATATAGCGGGGCCCTTCATTAGTTCATAGGTACAGCATATGCGTGTCTATGCAAAGCATAAAATGCATCGGTATGTAGGTGCACGGGCGCACGTCACGTGGCCGTGTCGCGACCCATGAGCGTTATTTATTGGCGACGTCCGGCGCGGGCGATACGGCACTCCTACCCACTGTCCCTACACTCGGTGTGTATAAGTAGGCTGTGATTTGTTTGCGAAATTATACATGCATATATTGTTTAATTACAGTTAAGAGTTATATACAAAATATCTCATTCTATCCAGTTATGCTGATTACTTTTAGCAGCATATTATGATATACATATATATATACATACGTATACATGTGTATGAATTCAAGTAGAGTAAAAAACCTGGAAAAAGAAATAAAATTCACAACATCTACTGATGTTTACACGTCAATAGAAGCTATTCACTTTCTAGAAGTATGTAGAACTATGCTTTTACAGCTCTGTATTTATTTGCATTGTATATTTCATTCGTATAGTTTTTCGAAGTCCACTAATGAATATTTATTTGTTACAGCTGCACATCCCGGTATGCGGGCGAGTTCTGTCAGCATCTGAACCCTTGCCACAGTGAATCGAGTCCCCGCTGCCAGAACGGGGGCTCCTGTCGAGTGAGACCCGGGCTTGGGGGGGCTCCGCCGTCCTTCGCCTGCGACTGTCCTCTTGGCTTCAGCGCTTCCCTATGCGAGATCCGGGTGCCGGCCGCGTGCGACTCCGCACCATGTCTGAACGGAGCGACCTGCAGGCTCACGTCATTGCATACGTACGAATGCGACTGTCCTCCGGGATATACAGGTCAGTTATATGTACTTACAGATTTATTGCTACAACTAATTGTAACGTCTTGATAACAAAAGGAAATATGTTTTAAATGTAATATATTTTTGACTTATCAAAAGCTTATAAAGCTATTGTTCTGATTACTGCTAATTATATTAGAATCCACAAATAATATACTAAACGTTACAACGTACAGAGTTTAAAACGTATACACGGGGATGCGTGACTACCTTCAGTTTAAAATACAAAAGCTAATGATAACATGTTCTACAGTTTATTCAGATCTTTACAGATGGATACACAAAAATATTTAGTAACGGAGACCTTAGGTTAAGTAAACGTAGTGTAGGACGCCCTCCCCCCGTGTGGGATGACCGTCTTAGTAGGGCCGCAGACAAAAGCTGGATGCGGCAAGCCGAGGACAAGATTCGAGAGCTTTGTTAGAGCAGACTTAGGTCTTGTCGTGGACTGAGACAGTCTGATAATGATCATTATCGTTTTATAATTCTCATGACAAAAATTTTTATTTGTCTACAAAAATAGTAAAAAAGCGAATGTGTTTGGACATCAATTATTTTGTTTTGAAACACAACTTTATTCTTCTAACCGCAATCGATATGTTTCACATGCATTCAACTTGCGATTTCTCAGTTGTATCGGGATACTTGTCCGATATATGTATTTTTTGTTAGTACATGACATTCTATATTAGATAATTGATCAATGTAGTCTGATGAGTAACGTTAGCAGGTGTTTATTCTATCAGAGAGGGATTATTTTGCTGACTGACAGACTAGATAGTGAATGAGGGTGATATTATTTATAAAACCGCCGTCGTCTTTGTGCGGTAATACCAGTATTTTTGTTCGGTTTAATTTTAAACATCACTTGCTAACGGTGAAGGAAAACATCGTGAGGAAACCTGCACACCTTAGAATTTATAAAAAAAAAACATTTTCTAAGGTGTGTGAACTCTGCCAATCCGCACTTGGCCAGCGTGGCAGACTATGGCCTTAACCCTCTCAATATGAGAGAAGACCCGTATTCCAACAGTGGAATTGTAATGGGTTGAAAAAAAAATGTAACATTATAATTTACAAGTAAAACTCAAAAAAGTGAAACAATATCGAACGTGTGTTGGCCGCTAGGTTACACGCGCTGTCAAGTGGAGACTGTCGGGCTGCACGCCAGTGCGGCGGGTGATTAGAAACATAGCTTTCAATTCTTTTTTGCTTCGGGCCTTACGAATTTGAACAACTTGAGGTCTCATTGATAGACCGTGTGAATGAACGAATTGTATATTATACATATGTATATTCCGCGCGCTTTGTATGTATGTACATGTAACGGGCTATCATAAGTGTTCCGACGGATTCCGGTTTTATGTGAACGGAATGAGTCGCCGAGCGAGCCGGCTCGTGGAGTGGTGACTTTAGCTGTTCGAATGTGAACCGTTGACGGCCTCCACTTAGCACCCTGCATGGTAGCACATTATTATCTGTTACAATTAAATACAATATAAATCATAATTAATATAAAATGGAATTGAATGTTTACTCTGATAAACATAGGCAGGAACAATGGTGTACACACAGACTACAAGTATGTCATATTTGCCATCACCTGGTGTGTAATTTATAGTAAATTCGGTTAACTGAATAAATAAGGGACATATTTTACATGGAAAAAATGTACTTGACTATAATTTAACGTTTCTCGTATAAGTAGTATGACAAAACATAACAAGTAATTTAATTATTTCTAACATTTGTCACGAGATATAAACATTTCTCAAGTAGCCACATACCACAGACAACTTTTCTAATATCGCAAATGACTGGCTGACCGTGCTTCCTGACCACCGGGCGGTCCGTTTCTAGTAGTGATTGCTAATATGACCAAGTTAACCAAAGAGCGAAACAGTTTATGTTATGTTATAAATACCATAATTAAATGCTAATGACGATTAATATGTATACTCTGGTATTTGTGCACATTGAGGAAAATGCACGTTTTTATATCCATGCATATGCACGTACCTATGCATATTTAGCACGTATTGGGACCGTTTTAAAATATATATAGGTAATAATAATATAATAAAAATATACATAGAAAATTAATTTTGTTTTATATTGACGTTTGAAATTCTTTTTGGAATGCCGTAGAACCTTCTAGTGATAGTCATAGTTGCTGTAACAGTTTTTGTCAGTAAGCAGACCCGCTTTATATATCTTTTTATTTATCATAACTAGAGTTATTTGCAGTATTTGTCTGTTTACCCCAAGTGTAAAGTCTCAATCATTGAAACAGAATATAAAAAACGCTTAAAACTTACTCGTAATTGCCAATTAACCTCCAGTGTCGTCTTTCTATTACGTTAAATTAACAATAATGAGAGCAAGTTAAACACTAGAGGGAATAATTAAAAGTACCTAAGTTAGATGATAAACAATGAAATCCGTTAAGTATACAAGGCCCGATCGGAGGAAGCTGCGAACGGTCCATAGATATAAATGGTAGCGTGTAATTGGCGTTGCGCAATAGGCCGCGTGTCGCTAGCGGCGGTCGGACACTCCTGGCCTGAAAATGGCACAAGAGATAGTTTCCGAGCGGGTGGCCTTTACGTATGCCCGCCCTGCAGTTCAATAGCCGCATGATACTTCTCCGCTTCTCCAATAACAGATAAATAATAAGAGATAATCAAAGAAACATTATAGATACCTAACACGTATTTTCGTTTGGATTTTTGTCTAACGCATCACACCAATTATTTGTATTTTTTTTTTCATTTATTCTTTTAGCGTCAATTTATATTTCTTTCATTTGTATTTATTAGAATCTTATTGCAATTACCATAGTATGATTTATCCATCTCCATACTTCCATAATCATATTGCAAATATAAAGGTAAATGTGTATGTGTTTCTGTTATTATTTTGTGTCACAACCGTTCAACTGATAGTAATGAAAGTTAATATGCAGATATATTGCATTTTGAGATAGAAATTAGAATTTCGTGCTGGTGAGTTGAATCTTTTTGCTCGTCCCGCTTAGTGTAACTCTACCGTACTCGACCGTACTACCGTACTCTCCATTTATTTTAAAGATGTCCATGAACTATCGAATAATATAATAATTTACTTCAAACAGGTAGAAAAAAGTAGTGATAGCCTAGTGGTCAATAATTCAGCCCCTCGGAACGGTGAAGGAAAATATCGTGAGGAAACCTACAGATCTTTAAAATGATAAAAAAAAATTTCTAAGGTGTGTTAAATCTGCCAACCCGCACTTGGACAGCGTGGCGGACTATGGCCTTAATATTTTCAATATGAGAGGAGACCTATATTCATCATCAGCCTATCTCAGTTCACTGCTGGATATAGGCCTCCCTCAAAAGGGGGTTTATGCCCGTAATCTCCACGCTGGGCATGCGGGTTGGAGATCACAGGGCACAGCTTTTCGCACCGC
>DWMG01000726.1:0-17748 GCA_018244855.1 Elbella merops
CGCGCCCGCCTTCTATATCTTTTATTTATATACTATTCATGTAGTAGCTTACATCTTTATACATATATATCGGTACGATATCTCGGGAGTTCGGCAGACGCATTCTCCGATTTCTGTCATTTTTTGCGTACGTTCAGACGCGATTTCGTCGTGCGCCGAAGCGAGAGGGACTCGAGAGTGCGGGCGCGAGGATGAAAAAACAATCACCAAAACTTCAAACAGGTTTCAGCTCGTTCGCCCTCCACGCTCGCCGCAAAAAGGAAAAATCCTCGCAGACGAACCGCTCGCGCGGCGCGCGGCAGGACCGCCTCGGCCGAACAGCGCGTGATTGATATAACGGCTAGCTGTGCAAGTGTGCCAGCCAGAGACACCGGGACAAAGAAACCTCGGCTGTCGCGCCACTGAGGCGAATAGGTTTCGGGAGAATGCATTCTGCGGAGCTGCCGAGGTCGGCAACCACTAACTTCACTCATCGTCTCTGGTAGTGCTGGACTGATCACGCGGGAACAGAATCAGTCGGTGTGAGGTTGATCAGCAACGAGCCACGTCCCGTCGACGCGTGCCTCGTCCGTATGCGGTGCGGCATCGCAGTTATAAAATAATTATTACAGTTAAAGAGACTCGAAATAAATAATAAATTATTACCTTAAATCCTTAAATATAGATCACGAGCGCCTTCTCGCGGTGCGGTACCGAGCGCGGGTAGGCAGTACGAAATAAATAAAATGTTTCTATAATCTAGCTTTACACAGACACCGCTCGGCGGAGGATCGCATCAGGAAGACTTCCGCGAGCTACACAATAAATATCTAATAATATAAAGTGCCATATACAAGTGCGTGCCGAATAACTAAAAGATGCATACCATTATATTCACACCGCAAACTTTCGAGACGCCAGTATACACTAACTTTACAATATTACAGGGCAAAGTAGTTAAAGAACATCGGCAAACTGGAGATCATTCGTTGAGCGGGTGTGCGGGCGCGGGGCGCGGCGAGCGGGACGCGCTCGGGCGCTGGCTGGAAGACGTCGAGTAGGCACTAAGGTGACAGACGATCCTTAAACGCTACGCTCGGTTTGTTGACTTACGACTAGGCGATGACGAGGTCGCCGAACGCCGACGACAGTCGGTTGAACACGGGCAGTCGCTCCTCCTCGGGGTCTGGCGAGTGCGCGCGGCGGAATGCGAAGGTAGTGGAGTGCGCGGGCGGCGACATCGCGGGCGGCGAGTGCGGTGCGAGCGGCGAGTGCGGGGAGCGCGGCGAGCGAGAGCCGTCGCTCATGTACGACGCCATCGAGGCGCCAGACGAGAGTGATGCCAAGGAGCCTCCCGGGGAAGGAGGTTCACGGCGTCTGGCCTCCTCGGCGTTATGGACGAAGTGGCATCTAGGTCCATATGGGCAGAAGCCGACCGAGTGGAATGTACGGCAGAGCTCCGTCTTATACTTGGGGTGGCGCTGGAGATTGCGAAGTTCGCGGACGCCGTGGGCAAATTGGCACTTGTCGCCGTACTTGCATACTCCTGCTTCCTCGAATGGTCTGCACAGCTCGGTCTTGTAGCGGCTGGTTGCGGGCGGCGGCGGGGCGGGCTCGCTGGTAGTGCGCTCGAGGCGGCGATGTCCAAGCCGGTCGAGCAGGCCGGCGAGCGCTCGGTGGGCGGGCACCGACGCGGCTCTCGCCAGTACCGGGTGCTGCTCCCAGCCGACGCCGGTGGACACGCCGCCGGTGCCCACGGGACCTAGTGCACTATTCAGTGTGGCGTTCATTGTCTGCACTGGTCGAGTTTGGTTCTGTAATAGAAATAGAATTACAAATAAATTAATATGTTCATAAGCCGGGATTTCAATAAAAATAAATCTACTAAAATATCAGGAACTCTAAAATTTAGTTTTATAACGTTGAACATTGAGATTCGCTCAACATCCATTTTAATTGTTGGTTGAATAATTTATTGGTTATTTAAACGCGAAATACCTATATGTTTAACACGTGCGAATGAGTAAAAAATGTAAGTAAAACAAAAATCTCGACCGTTACAGTTTGTAAAAGTACAATATTGCTTTATTTTTGAGTTCCCTATTCTACAGAAAAAATTAAGGCAAGCTGGTGAGAAGGGTCGTGTACCTGCTATAGTCAATAAAAAAGATTTCTGGTGGTTGTTTTGTCATCTACCTGCTCGAGAACGTAGACTATTTAGAAATGGCTTTTAACGTTAAAATGTTTAATATTTCCAATTAACTGAACCCTAAATGGGCCTGTTAGATCCCAAGGGTGTGTCGAATTTTAATGGCTATTGCAGACGCTGAGCCGGTCCGGCATCCTGCCGTGAATTATTTATTTCGATAAACATCCCCAGTTCTACTGGTATTGTATGACACGTCCGACATCTAAAGGAATTCTTAAAAAAGATGCAAATGCGGTGCTTTCTTTTGTTTTACAGATCGTCGAACTTAGCTAGGAGCCATCAGCATAACAATAGTGGCATTCACGTGAGAGGCAGTTGACACGGGCACGCAGTAGTTACAATCGCGGTGATTGTGTACTATTGTTGGCCGAGCGTCGCAGCTCCGCTCGCCCGTGCGGCACCCGCCGCGTGCGCGCCTACACACACCGCTGTTGAATTGTAAAGTCGCAAACGGGGTTTGGTTTATCTCGCAATAATGTACTAAAACCCGTGGATAACTTATAATGATTGATCTTTTTGCGTGGATTTTTCTGATACTGGTTTTCACCTCGGTTTTACAATATTTAAAAATGGTATAGGCTACAGTGTGCTTGTGACATAAGATGCGCAGCACGTTGGAACTTTAGTACACGAATATCGACTGGGCGCTGCATGAAGAGGTGCGGGATAAGAGGTATGAAGGTCGGATAAGAGTGCGACACGGAACATAGGCACTATACATAATGTATGATACCGCATCTTGTATGCGTCCTCAATCGATGTGAATGACACGTCATTGTATATTCTATTCGCTTCTGCCTCGTCCGGGGATCGTAAACACGCAAACACTTGTGTTTTGGATTACAACGGACAAATTATTATGCTGAGCTATTCGTTACGCTTATGTACGCGGCCGCTCTCAACCATTCCGGTTATAACATCACTCCGAAATAAAAACCAAATAGTCGCCGCCCAATATCGTAAGTGTTCCGTAGAAACACATTTTAATACAATCATGTATGTATAGTTTACACATGAACGGAAACAAAAAATTACACACAAATGCTTTTAGCGCTGCAAATTTATCCATTGTTTTCTCAGTGAGCAATGCGGTAAGTACTAAGCGATAGTAAATGCGGTAGTATTTGCGGCTATATGGGAACTCGGGAGGTAATTGATTCTCTTTAAAACATAATATTTATGAAAGTAAGAGGGAGAGACGCAAGTGAAGCAATACGTTCCACCGTAAATGACCGCTAGGATGAGGCTAATATTAATGACAAAGAGTCGTCGTTCTCCGCTTCGAAAACTTCGAAAAGCAACGCTGGAAATTTATGGCGTACAATATATTCCCGTCCACGGAAACAATATGGCTGTCAGAGACGAAAGTGTTGCAAATGAACAGGCGTGCGACCGCAGTGGTTCGTTCGCGGGTGAAATGTTCGTGAACAGGGGTTAAATCAGTGTTGGAGGAAAACGATGACTGAAGCGTAATTAGAGAGTTATCAGAGCGAAACATTGGTTAAGTGTTGCTTTCCATCGGACGTTGCGCCCGCGCAACAGAGCTCCAGGGAAAATTATAATCACTGTCGATTTCAACCGGCCGCGGTCGTTGCGTTCGAAACTAAGGGCAATCAGAGGCAAACCGCCTCATGGGCGATTGCAGGCGTTTATTATAATAACACACGTACCCATTAGCCCGCTAGAACATCACGCCAACAATTTACATGTAGGTACACCGTGCGGCGAACCGGCGGCCATGTGTTTAGTGAATACTGTTTTGAGTAATATGCCTTATTGAAG
Organism: Elbella merops; assembly: GCA_018244855.1. Lineage (NCBI taxonomy): Eukaryota > Metazoa > Arthropoda > Insecta > Lepidoptera > Hesperiidae > Elbella > Elbella merops. The sequence continues at coordinate 3,971 of DWMG01000726.1, forward strand.
TGTAAGAAATTTCCGATGCGGCGACTAGTTGCCCATGCGTGATATTTTTATTAGCGTGTGATTTTGTCCACTGGGCGCACACGTCGTGTGTTCGGTATCGAATGTTTGCGCTGTTCGTTCCAAGTTGGCGATACTTCATACTCACTAATATGTCGACAAGCCAACATTTTCGTTAAAACGTATGTGTAATACTGAGTTTTGATACATTATTTTTTCGTGACTAATTTCTGTGACACAACTACATCTTTTAGAGTTCTATTAACACTAATTATCCCAAGCACTCGTCGAGATGACACGAACTCCCGAAATATTCAACAGTTAAACAATATTGAAGTGTAAACATTAGCGAGCTATTCAGAGATTTATTGCGAACAGAGGCCAACGACTCAAGATAAGGTCGCGTACGCACTGTCGGCGCGCACGTTTACAATTTAAAAGCTGTGGCGTTTAGTTTCGAAATTGAACAAACATGTATTGTTAGCGATAACATCGGTGCAGCAGCGGGCTACATAATCAGAGCTGGCATTAGGAGTTGCTTAAACATGCATCAGGCGGGTCAAAGGTGACCGCGACACGATCTTAGATGCATAATACACTACTGCGTACACGTCTAGTCTTGCGACATTCCAATGCGTATAAATATTCAGCCATAATGGCACAATGCTGTTGTTCCTCAGTATTTCTATTAGTCCTTGGTACCTTGCTCTCGTATCAGTATAACTGATTACAATCAAACGTAATAAATTTTCATTTGCCTTCTGTGCATGTAATACAGATAAAATATGTACTTTGTAATTGTTTACAATGAATCAATTGTAACTAGGTATAAGTCGAAATAATTTAATAATTGTAAAATAAATAACGGTAATAATAGAAAAAATCGAATTGAATGAAATATTGAAAGATCACTGAACTTTCTGAAAATACACCAAAAACAGTGTGCGGTTGATATTTACGCATTTTACATTTTACACTTTTAAAATTATTACCAGTTTAATACGCGATTTCCTACTAAAAATATTCTTTTTTTTCATCTTCAGAACATACGGGGCCAAAGGCACCACAGTGTATAACAAAACATATGAATTCAGGTTAGTGGTTTCAGCAAATTTAAAACGGTATACCGATCGAATTTAACAATTCAAATGATGATTATTCCTAACAAAGATCTACATTTTGTACGTTTTAATATTACGTCGAATACGCGTGGCCGGTAGAGTGGTCTTTCAACGAATCGTTAATTAAATCATATTAAACGTGGTGGTAGTTTTATTAGTGGCTGTAACCTCCTTTATGCATGATTTCCTGTAAGACGATCCGACGAGAACGGCCCGGGAGGAGGAGGGACCATTACGGTCAGGATCGTCTCGCGACAATTGATACAGCGTCGTAACACAAACAAGAGAACAACCACTCGTTGCTTAATTGAACGTTAATTGCCTTTAATCAAATGCGTTCTATATTTAAATGAACTTTTAACGACTCAAATCGTCTCGGCGGTCACCGTATCGACCGAAAAGAAGGCGCGCAAGTGATATTTAGATTAGAGACACGATGAATTCTAAAAGGAATATGACATTTCTTTGTTCTCACACGTTATTTGTTGGTTGGTACTACAAAATGTATCGTCGTTCTTCGTATCGCGACGCGAGAGGGAACGATATGAACTAAATGAATATAATTTGTCAGCAATCAAAATTGATCCATTTCTCTGAGGAGCAAACCGAGGGTCTTGTCGATTGGTCTCATCATGTTTATTGAATGATTGAGCGAAAATAGCCAACGAGAAGATGCTGCGCTCCCCTCCGCGACGTCTCACCAACAACCTCCCAATAATGGCAATATAGACATTATTAACCTTTAAGTATTTCACTCGCCCCTTCGCCTTGGCTGTATGTTCATTATTTATTTTGATTTGCATATAAAGAAAGCAGGCGGTCTCGATCAGAATAAATACTATCGGTCTGTTCTTTTGTTTTTATAATTATATACGTACGTACATATATTATTTTTATAATATTGCCAGTAATCGAAAATGAATATTGAAACAAGTGTCGATGACTAGAACGTAAGACGTAAAACATGATCATAGTATAACTATTGTTTTCGCCCTATCATCGTCGTCGTGGCATTAGTATAGCGATGAAGTTAACGAATCGTTTAAATGTAAAACAATGAATAAGAAAACATTAAAACAAAAACTTTACGAAGCGTTCTCCATATTACATTTCACATTGTCGTGTCATCGTGTTAGCCAAATTTTTACATGGAATATCCATTGTTTAACGTGGAACTGTACATTTCCATAAATCACAATTTTATACAATTCATAGTTGACGTACCAAAAATAGCAGGTTCAATATAAAAGATTTCTCAGCAGCTTCTGGCAACAGTTATTTTGTGGTATCCTAAATAGCTTCTTACAATTTAGTGATATGGAATTACTGTATTTCTCTAGTGAGATTTAAACTTATAATAGACACAGTCATTAAATTTGAATCCTTAGCATCCGCATATTGTACGCAAGATATCGGCTTACTGGTAAAAGGAGTCAATTCAAGAAGCTACTAGTTGATCTACGTGCTTTGTAAAACTTCCCTCGAGTAAATTTTGCCAAAATTTCAGATTTTAATTGTATTCTGTGTAGCAAGATTGAACTACAAATCTGTTATTAGTTGAGCATCTGCAGAAACATTTCTATCAATAGATTTATAAGCATATATATTGTTTAGTAAATTATAGTTTGCAATTTTTAACACAAAAACAACTTTCAGTTTAACGGCGATAGTGTTCACGTATGGTGAATATGTTAAACAATGAATGTTACTAGATTATGATTCAGTGGGTGACAGTGCGCACTAACCGACGCCTGTTGGTACAGTTATTGTACAAATGACGCATCACACGCGACTGGACACAACTGTTATAGGCATACAAGCAGGCTGCGAAGTTCACACTGTTATCATTGAAAGTATATATATAAATAATATATATACAATGCAAATGTTGATGGATGCTGGTCGATGGTTGATCGAATAGGTTCAGATATTATCTGATGGAATAGTTAGAATTTTCCGCAATCAGTGTGCGGGTGTATAGTGACGAATGTCGTCGAAGTCAGGTCTGTAAGGATGGAGGCATTGTACTCTCGGTACTCTTTGCCTACGCCACAAGGGACTTGGCGTGATAATACAGTATACAATCTATATATTAATAAGTGAAGCAAAAACTTTGCACCCCTTTTTACGAAAAATCGCGGACGGAGGAGTATGAAATTTGGCACACTTACAGTTTATATAGAGAAGGAGTGCAGAATGCTCATATTTTTTAAAATAATGCACAAAAAATACATTAAATCAATAAACAAAACATTACACACACTACCCTGCATATGACACACACACACGTATATACTCTGTTATGGTTAAACTCTGTGGTCAAATTGAGAATAGATTAATATTGTTTGTCTTTAATATTTCATTTGTGTAACATGTACTATAAATACCTGAAATTGAAATAAATAAACCATTTATTATTTACGTTCCCATTGTCAATGTCAGACATGAGACGGATGGTTGTCAACAAGTAGCGCAGAGGAAAGATTTATATAAGCGTAGTCTTTGACATTAGAACCTAGACAACGCATAAACCGATTTTTTATGATTTACGATCGAATTTCGGTCGCTACTGGTTCACTAGTGTTAATAAATTGTTCGCCAATTTACTGTTTCTTTCCTAAATTTATTATTTATTGAGCGTTCGATAACGGCCTGCACAAGTTTCAACTGTGTTCTAAATTCAATAAGGAAATAATATAACACAAACCTTAATTCTGAAGTGTTTGAGTGTCAAAACAATTGAAGTGGTAATAAATATTATTAAAACAATAAGTAGCAGTACACAGAATTCAGTTTTAAGCTTTCGAGAATAATTGAACAAAAAAAAACTGGGACAAAAAACCGTAGATAATGTCACATTTTATACTTGAACTCTTAATAATTTTTTCGAGATATACTCGTTAAGTAATAATATTTTTATTAATACGGATGATAGTGATTCATTTGTATGAAACTCATCAACTTATCATTAAACAAAATTAATAATAGGTATTGAACATTAGACACGATTAAAATGATGTGTCATAACATGGAAATTAGATACAACACAAAGATAGCCAGGCTGTGACAAATTTAAAGACCACACAAAGATAAAAAATGAATACGGGCATTGGGTAATTACATGCGCTGGAGAGAGAGTAATGGACGCTTCTAGACGAGTGCATATATTGGAATACAGGTTAAAGAAACGTGACGTAACGTAAGGTTACATGTTGAAATACAAGTTCATGGCGCTAAAATTATACTTTTTAGGTGATGAGTTACAAATATCGAGATCATACTTAGTGGTGTGCTACTGAGGGTTCTATGTTCAAAAGTTTTTGATGTCATTTGAAAACGACCATTGTATTTTGAGTGTTCACTAGAAATGTCGTGATACGGGTGTTTCGCCACGAAGCAATGAATGCAATTGCTCAGGTGTTGGAGACAATAATGGCAATTTCACTTTGCCACTAAGGCAGCACAATCTTGGCGTTACTCCGGTAAACTTAAATGTACCACGATACTCGTAAAAACTTAGATTGACCCAATATGCAAACGGAAACATGTAATCGTATAGAAACACTGCTCGATCCAAATGAATACTTGAAAAATTTCTTTTTGCGCGTCAAAAATTATCTAGTTATATTGATATCTGAGGTTTGCTTAACGATTCCGCATTGCCAACCGAGCCGGTTCACGGGCTGCTTCACTTTGCTCTTGTGATTGAGAAGTACGAAGTCGGGCCATACTAACGCGGCGCTCTTCACGGCCAATTTTTTCTTCTTCTTCAGTGGGGTCATACGCAATGTTTCTACTCTTAATTGCATTACGGCTCTGTCAGGAAATACCGGAGCTTCTTGATCGCAGCATTGTTAGTAATAATATGGGCACAATAAGATTTATTATAATAATACACCCAGAAATTCGTTACACTCGCGCAAAACAATCACATCGCCCGGTCAATTTCAATCATTTGTGTTATTTTCAAAACACCATAGACAATATTACGTGAGCTGTCTGTTGCGTTTTGTTATGTCATTTAAAACGAATGAACGGCTAGACTGATGTGTTTTTATATATTTTTTTATTGACGAATATCATATTTCAATACTTATTATCCTGTTCCGGACGAAGACAGGTACACAAAACTCATAAAATTGGTGCACCCGTTCTTGAGTTGTAAATGGTGTAACTAACACGACATTGTATAACTACATGAAGTGAAATCAAGTAATTAAACGGAATTAATATCCATGTATGTTTTATCCATCCGTTAAACTCAATACGTATTGAGTGGAGTTAATTTGTGGTGTCATAAAACAAGGAAGCGGAATGTACACCTCGTACACAATGGCGTTATCTACAAGGCGGCCACAGTGTGGCTGAGGCACAATATAGTAACCAATTGTCAGATGAGTAAGACCGGACGCGCGGGGACCAGCGCGCATGTCGATAGGCAGCGGCGGCGTGATCGCAATGCAAGAGACGCCCTGCTATGGTAAAAATGCCATCACATGTCACCCGCTCATCTTCATTTGAATACCACGAAACGTATGTTTCTGGTTATTATTTATACTAAACAATAGAAACGTATTGTATATAGAATCTCCGAGCGGACAGGATATCACGTAGGCTCGTGTACGTACATATTTCGAGAATTATAATGTCCACGTCGCTGGGCGGATTTTAAATCGTCGATTCAGTAAACGATGCTTTAGTAGCGAACACAGCTCAGTAAATGCTCGTTATAACATGTTATTTTTTTAAGTTCATTGACTCGAATGTAACAGATAGACAATGGAATAAACAAACCGATCATGCTCACTGTTGTTATTGTTCAGTAGTGGTCGGTTCAAAAATGAGTATATTAAATACTGATTTAAAAGACAACAAAATCATCTTAGAAATGCATATAAAGCACTTTTTTTTTAACAATTTTAACATTTTTCATACAGTAGCTGCTGGAGAATAACCATTTTATATGGGATAAATGGTTATTTTTTCAAGAAAACTTTATGAACTTATCGAAAATAGCCACAAACATACAGAAACATACATACCGAAAAGCAACAGGCCAATCAATGCTGTTTAGGGACAGAAATACGAAAATGTTTACATTAAGAGACGTACGAGAGGTTCAACCGCCTTAAAGAAAAAGAAAACAGCCATATATTTTTACACATGAGGACAATTTAAATACAACGCGATGGAATAAGTGATGCAAGTACAATGAGAGAAATGCTTAAAATATGAACGTGACTAGTGTGCACACCGGTGCGCATATTAAAATTGGTGCAGTCCTGTTGAGACGTTCACCTTCCGCGAGTCGTCGTAGCCATCAGCGCGCTTTGTTTATAGCGCGCACGCCATAAAGCGCGGCGCGGCGGGCCCGGCTGCCTGCGAGGCCGTAAAGCGAGTGTCAACAAAGGGCTTCGTTCAGCCCGAGCGTGTTTACCCCTCGGCCGCTCAAAGCGGAGGAAGCACGTCCCCCGGCCGGGCCGCTTTTAGCACCTCCTTATTTATAGATGCAACAACACGCTGCTCTGGCCGCTGATTTGCAGAACCGTCGAAGTAAACACTGTTGCTCACGAGCCGACCGTCAACAATGACCCTACTTCCACTCCACGTTACATTCATATATCTAAGCGACGGGTGGAGTTCGTAATTTAAAAATAAACACGTGCGCACATTACAAACAAGGATTTATTTACTTGCAATTTAATCGAGTGTAATGACTGTTCAAAGTACGTTTATCCGTGTTTGGAAGTTTCGAAACGGTTGTATCTGTTACCATTTCACTTTAAAGACATACTAATGTTAAGATCACATTAAACTTAACGGTCGAACTTCGAACATCCGAAGTAGCAGGTTATGAGTGGTTCACATTAATAAAAAACCAATGACCATGTAAGTGTGGAGATGACGATACATTTCTTAGGTATTCTGTTAAGAGTCAGGAGCGCCGTGACATCGGGCCATTAGTAACGATTGTTAGAGACAAAGTGGAGGCCTTAACGTCTGCTATACAGTACGCGGTTAGTGCAATTCCTTTGTCCGTGCAATCCTCATTGTTGCGTCACGCTAGTGGGCTAACACTTTCCCCTTGAATTGTATCATAATATGACTCCGCACATATTACGAAAAAGAGAATAATGGTTGAATAATCGGTATTTAACATTATTTGTCACATTTAAAAGATAAAAAAAACTATTTTAAATACAAAGAAAGAATATTAAACACTTGTTGTAATTAAAATGTTCGAATGTTAAACACGCTTTGTGATTGACACAAATTCATTATTAACACGTAATATAAAAAGGGCGGCCAAAAGTAAGCCTACGTCGAGATTCAATGCGTAGGTATCGCTCACATAAGCAAGTGCGGCAATTGTTATCGGTTGTTGTTTTTGTTAGCGTGCATGTAAGTAAATAATGCAGAACAGGTTGCGAATCAGCGGCGAAGCCTTTGCCTCTCCGCGAGTGGAGATTGCTGATACGAGTATCTTTCGGTTCGTTTTGCGTGAGAGAGCATCTCACTATATTATTATATAATTACAAGGCTAAGCAGGCACAACACATCGTTCGAACGCGGTTTCTCAATATTGCAATTAGCAGTCTGAAGAACCGCCACACCAGGAAAATCTTTAAGCACACAGAAGCGCAAGATTATAAACATTGTATTAGTAATTATTTATGTATTTTATTGCGTAGGTCTTTAGTCTCGTACAGACAGACAAGAGCAACTGGCCCACAACACGTAGGCATTATTACGAGCGGCGGATTTGAACAACGGCGACACTGTGCTGCCAGCAGACTCGGTGTGACTTGAAGTGCATCGACATTGCAAGCTCAATATTCTTATGTCATCCATTTCTAAGTTTACTAACTTATAAATCTTTAGATTAACTTTAGTTGAACCAACCTTATGAACGTCTCTGCGTAAATCCTATTTAATACTTAATGTGAATATGTTTACAGCAATATAAAAAACTATAAGATTATTTGACCTTCCGTCCGCGCCGTCAGAACGCGGACCACCATTAAATTAATTAAAGAGTAAACACCGAAAGCTACAACAACTTGGACAAGTTGACGTTGTCTCCTCTAATAGCAATGTGCAATAGATAAAGATAACGTTCAACTTACGGATGTCTGTATTCCACCATCGACCAGATATTCAGGGCTCACCTGTAACAACAAAGGAGAAATAAATATTTGGCATAGAAACAGCGTTTGGAATTAAAATTGTTTGATTCTACATAGTAGTTTCCATTGTACGGCTGAAACGTCGGGATATAAAACAAGCAAATATACAAGTCAAATTATAAACATTACAGTTAGTAGTTACAAACGATATATATTGCTGAAGTCTATTAAAAGTAACAGTCTGTTACGCCGGCCCCACGGTAGTCATTTGCTACTAACTTGCGCCTCAATAAAATTAATAAGCTGCGAGCTGTTCTCTCAACCGGTCTCCGTTGAAAGCGATAGCACTTCCTACAAGAAAGTAAAACCGTACTCGCCTAGCAGCCCGGAAAACTCACCGAGAACGCACCGCTGAGACGATCCATTGAATAATTCGCGTAGCTTAAATGAAACTCGACGTAGTCCTTGCTTAACTTATTAGAATCAAACCGAATCTACTAAAATTGAGTGTTGTCGCGAGAACAACACAGCGCCATATCGCTCAAAACAGAATTTATTACAGTCAGCCGACGACAAAGTGTGCCATTTGTTAATATTATGCAGTAATGCAACCAGGTAGGCAGGCAGGCACCGAGACAACTAATAAATCAGTTATGAAACAACTATGTTCGGTACAAGTCATTACTTTATTACGACCAATACGAACACAATGTTATAACGTTACGTTTTGTGTAATGCGTAGATTTTGTAATGTTTTATAGTTCAACAAATTCTGAGGGGTCACGGTACGTAGCACAAGCAGATAAGACAACTCATTGGAGGAAATGCCTAGTGTCGCTGTCATGGCCATTGTGAAATTAATGTTTCTTTAGTGTTGTATTTGAGTTAGACATTTATGCGGAATTGTTCTGTTAGTTCCATGCTGTTATAATGTAAAGAGCACCAACCGTCCCTTGGGAAGCGTGGTACACTATTTCTCTAATCCTTACTATTCCGAGACGAGACCCGTGTTCAATAATGAAATGATAAAAAAGTAAGGATGCTGATGACATATAACCATGTTATAATTAAGTAATACTGTTAACGTACATGAATTTTCAAGTTTTTGTCTACCCAACACCCTTGGCGACACTTAGCAATAGTCTGTGTGCGTTACGTAGTGGTGGAAACAACGTAGGTACAACACTACGCCTATACTACTAAGAGATGTTACGCCATAGCAGACGGTACCGCGGCCCGCGACCCGCGCCCGCGGCCGCCTCGCTCTAACGCAACTCACTATAACGTCTTCGGGGGATCATTACCAATGTATCAAAACATTTTTACCCTTTTACTATATTGACGTCTATCCGCATCGTTACTTTCAGAAACCGATCCTTAATGAAAATTTAGACCACTGGACCTACCTATCTTCAAATTGCATTTTCAAATAAACTTTTTAAAAAAATATGCTTTTTGGACATCAGACTTCCTTGCAATACAAGAATTGAACGGAAATATTGGCATCGAAGTTACATCGCAATAATTTGATAAAAAAGTAAATTTTAAATAAACTACTTTAAATTAGCTACATACACGAACAAGAATGTTTAAATCACACAATCGGTAGCAGCCACACAACAATAACTAATCATGTTTTTAAAAAGTCATGAATAGTGGTAATAATTACAGGAGCTAATTTTTTGTACAGAAGATATGGGACCAGGAAATAGCTTTAAAGCTTTATTCATATGCATTTAGTTTAAGATAACAATAGCTGTGGGTTGGGTTAATATACATTTATATTGAAATACGAATACGAATGCGTAGTGTGTCAATTTAAATGCGATATTGCTGAACATTTTTATAGGTACGCATTGTTCGGTTTTAAACATCGCGATGACCGTATATAACGATAAAAAATTTGAACAGCACACCACACGAATTTAATAGCGGTCAACACAGCTGTATCGTGTGTCGCACAAACAGAGATAGATGGACAAGTGTGTAGTCGAGGCATCGTAAGTACACGTGGTCGGCGTCTGAGTTTCGCGACTACTGTGGAGCCGCGATCAACGAAGCAATCGGGGCCACTTGTGCTAATGAAACATTTCAATTGAATTGGGGACATTAATTCAGCGGGCGATACGCTACTATTTACATTGATGCTGAATAAAAATAGGCGTGCGGCTATGCAAGTGGAAAAATACCGAGGTGTGCGCGACGAGCGCACCACGCGACTTAAACACGACAACTTGAACTATGCAGCCTGTTGAACTCACGACGCTATGTTAATGAGAATTGCTGTTTTCGAAACTGATCAGCAGCAACGTGAACACATTATACGACACGTTGTTAAACATTCTGAGCTCTTTTATATCTACCGATACGCTAGCAATAAAAACATTGCTAACCCGTTTCGATAAGAGTGAAGCTGTGGGGAAAAAATACCGATAAGCGATTATGCACTAACATGATATTGGAACAAAAATCGAGTTAATCGCAAGCGAACCTTATAACTCGTAGATTATTTAAGTGAAGAACTTTGAAATGTGATGTGCATTACATACAAGTATGTATATTAAGCGAATTGTGTAAACGAACTCGGCGCCAAGGTCGCCGGCAACAAAAACTCGATGAATTTAATCAACGCTTAACACTACTCGCCCGGGTTTTATCCAAACTGAGGCCACGTTCGGATGTTTTTATTGACGATTAAAAATCACGTTGCCATAATTAAAGCGGCCGATTAGATACGAAATTAATACGAAACATTAAGCAATGCAACATGTGGCTGTGGACCTATCGAATAAATGAATTTAATGAACTATATCAGAGAACAAGGCTCATAGAACACATTGACTATAAGTTAGGAAATGTAATAGGACAAGACATCTTTGAAATGACAAATGTACGACTCGTGCGTATTTGTGACCTAGAGCAGGGCTGTCCATAGTTTAGTAATACTCAAATGACATATCTATTCGTAGTAGCTCGAAGTCTAGATTTGTACCCGATGTATGTCAATAGACTGATCCCCTATTACATGAGACGTATAACATAACTAAAAAGGGGGAATACAGCACTTCTCTGCCTGTCCTTTGGGGAAAATACAGGAGTGAAGTTAAGATGTAAATACATATACAAGATGGCCAGTTGCCACCAGGGCCATCACGAATGCATTTATAATGATGTTCAACACAAAGCTACGTTGTTTGTATACGTTTACAATATCATGTACAATTTAAATATGGCTTTATAAATAACGAGTTGGCCTTGTAACGATCGATGATTAATGAAAATAGCCGTACTCATTATACTGATAGGCGACTTGTAAGAATAAACGTATTGACATTAACTGTTAAACATTATTCTTTGAATCAGTAGTCAGTAATTACTTCGTTAATGTGTTAGTTATTACTGCCCAAAAGTAAAATAATTAATTATTGCTTTCCCAACGTTTTAGTGTGTATCCAATAACTATCAATCTCATCGTAATAAAGATCCATTACGACAAAAATATTTCCAAATAATAAATAAATTACATTACACTTTTGGAATAAATTAATCACAGTAACATCAGATAAATATTTGGAACGCGTTTATAGTGTGATGAGTGAATGTTTGAGATAATTAATTATCATGTTAAAACGTTGATAATTCTTAGATATACCCAATATTGAAACTTATTATAAGCCAACGCAATAAGGTGCGGGGTGTACAAAGTTGTTGAGTTATTAACGTAAAAAGTAAGGATAATGAAGTTAAATATGAATAAATGAGAAAAAAAGTTAATTGCTGTCTGATATAAAACCACCTTTCCGGCCACATCCTTATTATTCTAAAACTTCAACACGTTAAAACGGTTCCCATTGAATTTTAATTAAAAATCCAATAGTTTTATGGCGATGAAGTAAAATCAAGATATAAGCTGTGTACAAAATTACAGGTACCTATTAAAAAAAACTATTTGTAAATCTACTTCACATTAACGTGAAGCTTATACAGAGACAGGAGTTCCAAAAAGCATTATATCGTATCTTACAACAATATTTTAATTCAATAATTTCACAACGTAACACAATCTTATCGCGCGTGTATTTCCCCTAAGGCGAAGGCAGGGAAACGTAGTATACTTCCACGATTCACTTGTTTTGTTATATGTCCCACCTTGCAATAGGGGGTAAACTTATTTCCATACATCGGGAAGAAATGTTATATACATATATAGAAACCAGTATAAAAACACGGAAAATTTGAAGCATTATTGGATGTATATAGGAATGGGATAGATGGAACACGAGTTTGTTTAGGAACGATAAAATAATAAGATGCTACACGCAAATGTCAAGCAGTTCTCTTACACGGCGCGCACGCTGTAACCTTGAAACATATCAAGAGAGTTCGCCGGCCAAATATTAATTAATTATATTTATAACTGGTTTGGGCAGTCCCCGCGTGGCGGGCGTGTTGATTTTCCACTCATCTTCGCCAATTCAACCACATTTGGTAATGAAATTACTTTGTGTTCTTCGCTCTCGTGTGAGCAGATATTTTTGTTACTCGGTAGCTCTAAAGTGTAGTAAAATTTTAACTTGCTAACTCGAGGATGTCGTTGGGGACAACAGCAGATTTATATGAATTTATATTCAAATCACCCGTGGGATTTTTGAAGCAACAAATTTTTGAAGTGACGTAAGTCGTACCCGTTCAGTATTTTAATTACGTGAAGAAAATTATACACCTATACAAAAGTTGCCAGATAAAACGAGGAAATCCAAATGTAACATTAATAATAATAATGAATTGGAAGTAATGGAGATTCATTAGAAAACCGGATAGTTTATTGGAATTACTTAAATACGTTGTTTAAAATTTGCCGCTTTGAATATAAAATTTACACGTGAAAGAAGTAACGTATTTCTATTATATTATACGAGTAAGTATAACTTGCTAACATACAAAATGTGAGTTAACAAAATAACATTACACGAGACAAAGGCTTTTAATGTTTTCGGTGAATGCCACTTGGACTCTAGACGATTTTAAATTCTTATTGAATTAAAACAACTAACATGATTAAAAGATTGACAGGACCTTAAGTTATACTTTAGTGGTTCATAAGTATTTTTTTTATTCATATACTGAATTTTTCTTTTTGTTTTACACTTCTATGCTAAACTATATATATGATGGAGATAGCACACAAGCGATGTGAAAATTTTTACAGCTAGGAATATGAATGTTTAATTTTCGCGAGCTTTTGATGGTGAAAGTGTTTCGAAAGGATTATGCGATTTAATTTAGATCTGGATTTAGATTTAATTTAGACTTTGGGAACTTTGACCTACCCCTCTCTGCCCCGTGCTGACTTGAAGGTACCAAGGACTCGTTCGCTGAATGGCAATCACATATCAAAGCATTTCCTAAATGGATCAATCGATAATATCTGTTATTTAAGTATAATGTAGGTAAATAATACTAAAAACAGATAATACTAAAATAACGACTGCCTCGTTGGTCGTGTTGGTTGCAAGTGCGACTGCCGATCGGG